>PVKS010017525.1:0-41854 GCA_004027875.1 Aplodontia rufa
AAGTCCACTTTATGTGCTATGAGAATAATCACTCTTGCTTATATATGAGTCCCATGTGAATGGTATGTTTTTCCTATCCTTTCACTTTCAGTCATTGGCTGTCTTTGTCTGTGAGGCAAGTCTCTCACAGACAGCATATTGTTGGGTCTTGTTTTTTTTTTTTTTTAATCCAACATGTCAACCTATGTCCTTTAATTGAAGAATTTAGACCATTTAAATTCATTGTTATTAATGAGAAATTATTTTTATTTCCTGCCATTTTGATGTATTTCTAATGTTTATGTTGGACTGGATTCTCCTTTTTAAAAAGAGAAAGAGAGAATCAATTTATATATTTAGTTTTTCCTGTAACTTTCGTTACTCCAACACTTCGTTGTGTACATGGTGCTGGGGTTTGAACTTACATCCTTGCGCATGCGAGGCAAGCACCATAACTGCTGAGCCACCACTCCAGCCCCTGGATTCTCCTTCAATTGACTATTCTTCTATTGTAATTCCTCCCTATGCTGGTTTTCATTTTTATATTTCACTTCTTCTTCATAAAATATTTTACTGAGTATTTTTGTACTGCAGGCTTTCTGGATATGAATTCTTTTAGCCTTTTTTTATCATGGAAGGTTTCTATTTCATCTTTAATTCTGAAGCTTAATTTTGCTGAACATAATATTCTTCATTGGCATTCATTTTCTATCAGAGTTTAATGTATATTATTACAAGATTTTTTGACTTTAAGTGTCTGGGTTGAGAAATCAGTTGAAATCCAGACTGGTTTACCTATAAATGTGAGCAGTCATCATTTTTCTCCTGCAGCTTTTAAAATTCCATCCTTATTTTGTATGTTAGGCATTTTTATTATAATGTGCCATGGAGTGTATCTATTGCATTTTTTTTACATTTAGAGTCATGTATGCCTCTTGTATTTGAATTTCCTTCTCATTATTAACGTATATAAAATTTTGATATTATTTCATTTAAATAATGTACATTCATTTAGCTTGTATTTGAGAGCCTTCATATATTCCAATGAATCTTAAATTTGGTCTTTTAATGTTATTCCAGATCTCTTGATTCTGTTCATGGTCTCTTAACACCTTTTCTTTATGGTCAAATTTATTTTCAAGATTATATACTTTATCTCTGAGGCCTGAAAACCTATCTTTAAAGAGATCTGGGTCTATTAGTGATACTTTCCATTGGGTATTTAATGTGTATTATTGATTCTTTCATTTTGAGGATTTCTGTTTGGTTCTTTTTCAGAATCTCTCTTTATTGATGTGATTTTTTCATTTCCTGTATTTTCTCTCTGGTTTCACTCCTTACATCATCTTTTAGCTTGTAGAACAGTTTTACCATGAACTTTCTAAATTCCTTCTCTGATTTCCTCCACTGTCATATCAATGAAGTTTATTGTTGAAGCATTTTGGGTTGTTTGAGATGATTGGTCCTTTGCTTTTTCATATTGGTTGTATGTCTACCCATCTATCAATATGGTTCTGACATCTTTTAAGTAAAAGATTACTTTATAAGCTTCTTTCTCTTAAGAATTCTGGGTTGGGTGAATATCCGGATAATGATATTTTAAGTCAATGGGTGACCTCTGCTGATCCCATTATCAGCACCACGTTAAGAAAAGTCACTGAGCACTACTTACTATAATCATTTCTATTCAACCTGAATAAGAAACAAAAACTTGTTGCAATTGTTCTCCATGGTTCTTCAAGTTCAGGTATAAACCTATACAATAAACTTCAGAAAAGGTCAAAAATAGTTGTCAAATATAGTACACTTATTGTAAACTTAAAGGAGGGTTAAAAAGCAGGAGAAAGGGCTGGAGTGGTTGGAATACACGCCTGGCACATGTGATGACCCAAGTTCAAACTTCAAGCAACACGTACACAACTAGGTGTCAGAAAAACAAAGGCCAGATAAATAAGTAAAGTTAATTCTCTCTCTTCCTCCCTCCCTATTGACCCCTTTTCCTTTAAAACAAGAAAGGGAGGAGGGAGAAAGGTTGAGCAAAAATGAGAGAGAAACAGATAAAGGAAGAGAGAGAGAGAGACGATATAAAAGAATAATTACATAAAGGCAAAAAGGAGAGATAGATGAGTGGGTGTTATTTGAGGTAGGAGCAGATAATGCCCGAGGATAGGTAGAGGGTAAGAGACGCAGGTATAAACTAGAGCTAGGAAAACAATGGAGCATTTATTCCAATTAATGCTTTAAACCATTAGATGAAATACACTCAAATGGGTTAAAGGTACAATGTTATCCATTGCATTAATAATTAGCATTCGAGTTAAGGAGTTAGTTATATGATCAAAGTTGACATTAGAGGTGTTTACAGTAAATCATGTCAAGGTGAAGAAAATTCTTGTTGAATGTTGATTTGGATTTCATTGAGGTTTGGACATTTAGCAGATGTCCAGCAGTCTTTATGCATCTCTCTCAAGTTGAAAGGGCACAGGCGCCAATTCCCTGGTTGCTATGAACCTCCTACCAGCAGCAATGGTTGTCAGCTTAAGGGCCTGCAACTGACTGCTCACAGAGGATGCAGTGTTATGAGTCGGCTGTTTCTATTGTACACATTAGCTCAAGATGCACACTCGGGAGTGCACTGTGACTGCTGTGGGACATTGTGTCCCTGTTCCCCTCTATGGGATCCTTTTCATGGTAGTGAAGATCCTGGTAGCTGTGAGTGAAGGAACTCTTGATTGTGGGTTTTCTGCAAGTGTTCCGTGGTGCAGAAGTATTCCCCAAGCCAATGCCACTCTCTAAGGTGCTGTAGTAAGGGTCTCAGGTGGTTCTGGTGTCTACTTTTTACTGCCCCAGGTTGTGAATGGTGGGCATTGATTCCTTCTGTTTACTAAGTCTGACACAAGGTCCCCCAGGTATCCAAAGCCCTTTCACTCACCATGTGTGATCACAGGTCAGAGTGTGCACCAGTTAAGACTAGTCAGCCCCTTCCTGCTGCATAGACTCTGGTAATTTTTCACTAGGCTTCTATATCACTGGATATTCAGGGATCACCCCTCCTGTTTGGCCTGATGATCCCAGTGACTATCCCTAGGCGTCCCATAGTGCCTCCCTGCAATGTTAGGGGTTAGGGCTTGGTGAATCTACTTACCTATAATTAGGACCAAAGCTGCCTAGTTGCTGCCTCTGAGTTGAGTGAGCAAATTGTGTGCAGAGCTTTCTGCCCCTGCCCAGGTCACACTGATCAAGGTTGGGCACAGTCCCCAGCACAGGTCCGTCCCCACCAGCCCATTCTGCAACCCTTGTTCCCAGTGAGCGGAGGGGGAGGAGGGATTTCATTGATTCTTGGCTAGCAGTGTTCCCTCCACAAGTTCTCTCTGTCCTGATTCTTAAGAAGTCCCACTGCAGAGGACTTTCCTCTGGTTTAATGTGTAGCTGCCTGGGCGTGGGAAGATGCTGTGCTGATCTATCAGGGTGACTGATCAGCTGACAGCTTTACAAGATGGCAGGGGACTCCCAGCTCAGCTTTCTTTTCATGGTTAAGTTTTAAGCTGTTTGCTCTGTTTTTAGGACCCTTATGTTACGAACGTGCTTTAAATGTTTTAAAGTGAGTGAGATTAAGAGATTTTCCGTTCCTCCCCTTTCAACCCTCCCCTTTCTTACCCCCAGGTTCAGGTTCAGGTATAGGAGGTTCTGAGTTTATTTTCTACACTGGTAACCTATCTTCCAGTCTCTCCACGTCTCAGATTTTGTAATATTGAGTCTTACAGCACTTATTTTGTCACCCACCTCTCACTTCTGCTTTTCCTTTGCTGCCTCCTTTCTATGTTGTGAAGAGACCAGGACTCGCAGCTTAGCTGGCTTCCAACATCTTTCTGACTCTCCTGACCTTAGAATTCTGCCCACCTACACTGACATGTATACATATTTTATATTCCTACATATTTAGCTTTGTTCAACTTTGCAGCCCTAGCACTCAGCATAGTGACTAGTTCACTGCAAGTATTCAATAAACTGTTAAATTAGTGAACAATCCAGGCGTGGTGGCACACACCTATAATCTCAGCAGCTCAGAAGGCTGAGGCAAAAAGGTTGCAAATGCAAAGTGAGCCTCCACAATTTAGTGAGCCCCTAAGAAACTTCATGAGACCCTGTCTCAAAATGAAAAATAAAAAGGGGTTGGGGATGTGGCTTAGTGGTTAAGCACCCCTGGGTTCAATCCTTGGTACAAAAAAAAAAAGTAAACAAATAAATGAATGAATGAACAATGACTACAATGACTATCTCACTTGAATGGCAAACTGTCAACTCAATGTCTCTCTTTAAGGATTTAAATGTGTCCTGTTAGAAAAGTTATGAAGACCATAGCAGGAAATAATAAACTGAAAGTCATGATTTAAAGAAGCAATGAAGTTCAGCTGCATCAAGGTGGTCAGTAGTGTTGAATACACAAGAACAGAAAGCAAAAAGAATTCAGGAGAGGAAAAAGCAGTAGGAGCCATGAACAAGCAGCAGGTAGCCAGTAGTACAATGGGAAGATGGAGCAGAAATGTCACTATCAAAGGATTAAATAACTGCCCATAGCAGAGGATGCATGACCTTTTCCAGAAGGTTCCTGCAACCTTCACCTCTGAGGCAGCAAGGGAGGCCCAGGGCAAAGAATAGCATGAAGATTTCCAAGACCAGCTCCTTTACCTTAAGGTGGGTCTGGCTCCCTGTGGGCCCAGGCTGAAGGCTGTCTCTATCTAAGGCCTCATGTCACTCATTCCCCTTCTCCAGAAAGCATGCCTGAGAATTCACATGCACAAGAGTCTTCATCTCAGGGACTACTCCTGAGGAACCCAGGCTCGAGCACCTTCCAAATTCTGGACCCAATGCCAGGCACCAGAGCACAATGAAGAGCGGCAGAGGCTTAGCTCTTCCCCCTGGAACTTCCAAGTCTGGTTGAAAACAAAAACGTAACAACAGAATTTAATTATAATTTCTACCATCTTGGTGAAAGAAAATGACACTATCGGTGAGAGGTAGCAGCTGGAAAACTATAAAATTCAGCATCAGCTAGAAGGTTCCAGATGGATGATTAAATATTAGATATTTACCACTAAAGATGCTAAATAATTACAATTGAGGTTCTTTCTTTATGTACTATTTTTTAAAGATAACCCCAGGCTTCCCCCTCAAACAGAGAGTACCCTTTTGCTTCCTTCACAATACAGTCTTTCTTACTTTCCTGTAGAAAAAAGTTTTAATGAGAGATGCAGAAAATTTCTACCCATAGAATTATTTGTGTGTTGGAATATAGTAAATAAGTACATGGGAAAATGGGTGGGGATGTAACTCAGTGGTAGGGCATTTGCCAAGGATACACAAAGCCCTGGGTTAATACCCAGTATTGGGGAGGGGAAAAAAACAAAAGGAAAGGAAGCATTTGTGCATATTCCCCAAGAAAATGTGATGCTAAATCCACATATATTCAGCACCTCCCACAACTTCAGTGACTCTTATACAACTTTAATACCCATTTTTTTTAAAGTTTAAGGAGTTACAAACATCCCTGTAACCAAAATGCAAAGGAAGCAAAGCTGTGGCCATGTGCTAAGGAAGCAGGAGCTTCTAGGTAACTGGATAAGCAACCGTAACCACTGAGTAAAAGCATCTCCATATCACCTACTAATTCTTTTTCATTAGGAGAAAACTAAATACAGATGCATATGGATATGGCTACAGTGAAAGGGATACCATGAAAGCAATTGCAAGTGAGTTTTTTAGGACACCCTGTTTACTGTCTACATCTCTGGGACTTCCTATTCTGAAAATACTGTGCATTGGAAATCTTCCCAGAGGAGTCACCAATACTGATTTCCTTTAGCAAGAAAATTTCTCAGAAACAGCACTGGAATTATGCCCAAGAGGAAGATTTTAAGAGACTGCTAGTACTTATCACAGCAGATCACTTTCTGCATAGAAACTTTAAGGGCTTTTAAAGCACAGAGGTAGCACCAATTTCAGCCAGTTCTGCAAACTAGTCCTGCTGGGCCTCTGTTTATCTTCATGACATCCAAATTGACCAAGTGCAACCTCCTCTTTCTAGAAGATTTATAAGAGAAGGAAAAATGACCTGAGTAAGGATAATATTAGGTAGTACAGTATTGTGGGCTCGGAATTCCAACAGATCTGAGGCTAAATCCCAATTCTCCCACTTACCAGTTGAGTGAACTTGAGTAAGTCACTTACTTACTCTGCATCTCAGTTCCCTGGTTTGTAAAACGGGGATCACAGGACTTAACTCACAGGGTAGTAGTGATGACAATTAAATGTGACCTTCAATACACAGCACTTAGCACAATGCTTATCACACCTGAGGTGCTCAAAAACCTCCTCCATTTATTCTGCATTTATACCATGAGACCTTATTAAGCATCTGCCATATTCCATACATTACACCATCCTTGTCTCATGAAGTCAACTTTCTAGTAGAACTTAATTAGAGACAATGGTGATAAAGAACGCACTGAAGATGCTGATGGGTAGCGATGGAGACGCTGATTTTGAAAACAGCTCAAACAGGAAATAACCCTGTGCCTCTGTAGTGGTTTTCTCTTGAGAGTTTCACCTCCAATACTTTAAAAAGTCAGGGAGTAGGGGCTGGAGCGATGGCTCAGCAGTTACGGCCCTTGCCTGGCATGTGCGAGGACCCAGGTTCAAACCCCAGTACCACATATACAACTAAGTGTCCGAGCAATGAAAACCAAAGGAAAACTTAAATAAAATCGACTCTCTCACACTGACTCACTCTTTCTCTCTAAAATAAAAAAAAAGTCAGGTAGTGTTATAATTATGATTTAAGTCACTCTCTTTCGGGGATGCACCAAGCTCAATTTTATCCCCTGCTCTAAAGCCTCAAAGGGCTTCCTAAGCTAATGAATGCTATAAACAAGATGGGAGGGAAATTTTGCCTGCATCAGAGAACAGTTATTTCTAAACACTTTTGCCTATAATTTTCAAACAAGCATTATAATTGCAAAGTAAGCAGAAGCCAGCATTGCTAAGCCTAGCTTTTTGCTCATTATCCACTCATTAATGCTGGTCCTGGACTTGGCTAAAGCCTACTCGACCTTATCCTAGTTACCACACTCAAGTGCAATGGAACAAAATGCTGTTAAAGACTTAGACTGCAGTAACTCAGTGCTCTGGGGCAGAGTGGGAGTTCAGCCCACTGCTTCTGGAGTACTTCTCCTGTAGGGATTCAAGTCCACCTCCAGTCCACCATATCCCATAACTAACCTCAGCCAGCTTCTGCTACTTCTTTGAGGCTGGTCTTCCTCCCCTGTTAAATGTGGATAATGAACGACAGTACCTTTCTACTGGAGCTACTATCAGGCTCAGAGAGATGATTGATGCTAACCTCTCAACACAGTATCAGCCTGTAAGAAGAACCTAATAGAACTTAGCTGCTTCTATTTTATATCATAATAATCATCATTCTAACCACCAAATAAAATCAGTGGATTAGGAATAAGCCACAGTTTGACAGAAAGGAAGAAAGGAAATATTTTCAGGAAACGTTGGTAAAGTTAGAAAGAAATATACATGAAATATTCATCTCTTTTCTAAATACGGTACTAACATCCTCAAAGGAAAGTCTCCCAGAGTCCTTATAAACATGAAAGGAATTCTAGAAAAGAATTATAACATCATCTTATGTCAGCATTCCACCTTTTAAAATAAATTAGTGAAATACCAAAAAGAATTATTTGCATCTAGGTTGCCAAAAGACCAATTTTTATTTTACTTATTTATTTGGGGACAAGGAAGGCAGGGGGTAGGGAAAGTCTTGTATTTTTCAAAGTCAGGTTTATTGATCCCTTATAAGTATATTATCAAGCTAAGGAGTGTAGTCACCAACAGCTTTATACCAGCTGACTCAGCAAGTCATCAAAGACTCAAGGGATTTCATTTTCACCTAAAAAAGTCTACTTTCAAAGTCAAGGTAATTGAGTCAGGTTCCCATACTGTGTTTCTCCTTCAACTGAATTCAAACTATGACTGTATTAACTTAACAGTGGAAAAAACTGGGTGTATATCTTCTAAGTTTTTTAACTAATCTTTTTTCTCTATTTGCTAATGCATGTGCTATGGTTTGGATATGTTTGGTTGCAAAAGGTTACAGGCTGGAAACTTGGTCCCCCGTACAAAGGTACAAAAAGGCAGTGGGACATTTAGGAGGTGGGACTTAGAATGACTAAGTTATGGGTCACCACCCTTAGGAATGGACTAATATCTTCTCTCGTTAGACTAACTTAAGGTCTCTTGAGAATGGATTAGGTCCAGGGGGAGTGAGATAGGTCTTATAAGAATGGGTGCATTATTGTAAAAATGGAACATCACAAAACCAGTTTGCATCTCCCCTCTGTCTCTCAGGCCATGTGACCTCCCTTCCACACATACCTGCTTCTGTGCCATATTTCTGCCATGCAAGGAGCGGTACATGGTCCCCCCAACTTATTCCAGAACCATGCTCTTAAACCTATAGAACTGTGAGCTAAATAAACCTGTTTATCAATCATCCATCCTTATGTTTCTTAAAATGCTTCTTAGCTTTAATATTTCTCTTCTAACCATACCAGATAAAGAAAACTTTCAAATTCATTTCAAGATAAAAAAATCTGCAATTGGGGCTGGAGTGGTGGCTTGGCGGTTACAGCACTTGCCCAGCATGAGCGAGTACAGAGGTTCAAACCCCAGCACCACGTACACAACTAAGTGTCAGAGCAATGAAAGCCATGTGGAAAACTAAATAAAAATTGATTCTCACTATCTCTCTCTCTCTCTCTCTCTCTCTCACTGTCCTTCTCTCTTTAAAAAAATCTGCAATTAATGTAGACTATTTTAATGTAGTCATATCTTTAAGATGAAAACATTTTAGCATTTCTAAACCAAATGTCAAGATCTGCTGCTCAACTCTGTTTTGTTTCATCTTACTGGAAGCTACAGTTCAACTTGGAGAGTTCTCAGTTACAAAAAGTCATTTTTCCCTCAAGGAGACTATTCCATTTGCTCTTCTCCCACCATCTTCCCTCAAGTGAAGATGCCCTTCTCCTTGGACAGTGTCCAATGCTTGAAAAATGTCACTTCATATTGTTCTTCCTAAAATGATTTGAGACCTGGGCAGCTTCACACTGTCCTTGACAAATAATCATTCTTGATAGAGAAACAGAAGCAAGCTGAAAGTCCTTCTGGTAAAAAAGATTTAAACTGTGGAGCTGCACCACTATGATACACAACCAGGGAAACGCAGTCCTTCTGCAGAGTCCCTTCAGAGTAAACGCAGGCAGGTAAGCGATACTTAACCCTCATTTAGCTCCTCTTTGCCTGAACCAGGGGAGAAGCAGCTTCAGAGAAGCAAGAAACCAGCTTCCGGGTTTCTCAGCAGGCAGAAATGGACGCTAATGAACTAGTCCCCTGTTCTTCTTCATGAAATATACATATCACACAACCATGGCTGAATAAGGCTCACATAAGCCTAAGGAAAAGTTCAGAAACTCCAAGACCAGTTAAACATTTCAGAGGACAAGACCCAAGAGATTAGTACCAGGGATTTCACATAAACAGGAAGAACCCCTGGGGAAATAAGCAGCTGTCCTCTAGACCCACTTTTAAAACTGAAAGAAAAAATTCAGACATCTATAAATTTCTTAAAAAGAAAATTTAGTTCTTTGCACAACAAGGATCCCATAAGTAATCAAAAAATGTGTTCTGCATTCAAAACAGACATGAAAGGTGTGCCTTACTAGTCTAAAACTGTAGTTAAGAATGCTTTCCATTTTTAAAGATATGCAAGAATGTTTTGCATTTGTCATGATTTTGTAAAAGGGCTGTAGTTTACCAGAATCACACAGGGCGAGTACGTGTGTGTGTGCATGTGGGTCAACATTCTTAGCCTACATCTAAACTACTCATAGACTCCTCTGGAGTGGGGGAAGTGTAGGATATCAATAAAAGACTGAACCTTTCAGACTGTCATAGTCTGACTCCATACTCCTTCACGCATCACAGATGTGGAAACACTGCCTCGCCCCATTAGTGGAACCATTCAGTACAGCACCCCGAATCAATCTTGGCCAAAAGGATTTCCTGTGTAATTATACCAACTTCAGAGGTCAGAGTGACCTCCAATAGGCATACTTCTCCAACAAGAAAATATTGACATTGACATTTTGCTATTTAAGACTTTCCTTCATTATAATTTACTGGTACCAAGTTATACTTTCATCAGCCTAGTAGGGATTCTTAAAACTAGCAGGAGCACTATAGTAACATGTGAAGGCCAAAATAGCTTTAAAATAGTAAGAACCACAATCTGTCATGAAGATGTAATACAGATATTATGTCACAAAAGAGTGGGTTCTATAGATTTTATCCCCAACAGGTAGAGAAAAAGGGAAGATGAAACTAGCATTTATTACCATTTTTTATGTGCCAGACTCTGACTCTACGAAAGCATGTGCGGTTTTAATTTACTCTAGCCCAGTGCCATGAACTCCACCTTTCCCCTCTCTGTGAGGGATCTGAGTGAGCTGCCCCTCCAGGGAAAGTGAGTACAATAGCTAGTTATGCTCTTCCCAGGGGTGCTTTCTATACCCACCCAATTATCCAAGGATTTGGATTTTTATTTCCAATACTCACACAATCCCCTGCGATCTTGGGAGATAGTTTCTGGGGGTAAGGAGTTGACAGGAAATGAGACTTTTCTAAAGAAAATAATCTACCTAAGTACCTTGGAGAACACTGAAGAGAAAACCAGAGAAGTATTCTGTCCACTGTTAGAGTGACTTTCCACCCAAACCTCAGCAGAAAGCAGAACGCAGACAAGCTTCAGGGTAACTTGATCCAAAGTGTATTTCATTATATTTCTTGCTAAACTCAAATTATCCCCAAATGTATCTGTTTTCTACATCTTAAAATAAACATTTATAATAACTTCCTCTTGCAAATTTTATAATTTATGTTTTTCCCTTCAGAAGGCAAATATCCCAGGCCAAATACCTAAGATTTCTAAGGAGTTAGGAAAAGTCAATAGCTTCAAGAAATCCATAGCCAAGGAAAGCTCTTATAGCAGAAAAGCAATATTTTGATTTCTGTCCTCAACACACCTGTCAGCACATCTGAATGGTTTCCTAACATAATAAAATGGGTACTGTAATGAAATGTAAAAAGAAAAAGAGTTCCACTACTAGTTTCTGAACGAAATGCAAGTACACACGTCAGCTGGACAGTTAGCACATTTGTATCTCGGAAGCAGTAACATGGATACAAGGTGGGAAATGAAGCACTGCCAGGTCCTGGCTATGCATGCAATGGCCCTGCCAATGTTACTACTGTCACTTGACACTAGAGAACCATGGTGCAGCAACAGGTGCCAGAACACCCTGAGTGAGGTCAAATGCAAGTCCACATTCCCAAGAGCACTGTTTTGTATTTTGAGACTTCAAAGGCTTCTGGATGGTTCTGTGGCATTTGTTTGAAAGAGAAAAATGTTGCTCTGGCACAATTGATGGCAACAACCATCTAGGGAGGTGCAGTTTGGTGGGTATATAATACCAGCCACATAAGCTATTTAAAGGGCTAGGGTGGTGGCTCAAACAGTTAAAGCGCTTGCCTAGCACGCATGAGGACCTGAGTTCCAACCCCGGCACCACATACACAACTAAGTGTTCGACAAACAAAAACCAGATGAAAAACGAAATAAGGGCTGGGATGTAGCTCAGTGGCAAAGCGCTTGCACAGCATTCGCAACGTCCTGGGTTCGACCCCCAGTTCCAAAAAAACAAATAATAAACCCCAGCCAAAAAACAAGTAAAAGTCTAAAAAAAAAGAAAACAACAAAAGGCAAAAAAAAGAAAAACGAAATAAAATTGATTCTCTCTTTTTCTCTCATTCTATTACTCAAAAAATTTTTCTTAGTAACACTTTGAAAAAAATAGGAAAAAAAATGAATGAAATTAATCTTAATAAGCTCCACCTAATCCAAGAAATCCAATACATTATTTCAATCTATCATACAAAATAATTAACAAGATATTTTATATTTTTAATATTAAGTTATTGAAGTGCAATGAGCTTGTCCATTTGTTCTAATCACATTTCAAGTGCCCCAGGACTTCTGTGGTTATTTGTTAGCTTAGTGAATGAACATAGAACATTTCCAACAATTCCAAAAATTCTACTGAACAGTGCTGACCTAGGATTTGGAGAACTTTAAAAGGGGAAAATACAGTAATTGTACCTGGTTTGAGAGGTCTCAAAGTAGGAGGACCAACACCCATCAGCTCTAAGGTATCACTTTTTCTATATATGCCCAGCTTCTGGGGCTCATGATGATTCCTTCAATTTGTGAAAATTCAGATTTTCTCACTTAAAATACATCAAATAGATAAAAAGTGCTTGAAACTGTGATCCCCAAGGCAGGTTCCTTCAGTTCTCATAGCATCTTAGACAACTCCTATAGATATCTGCATACACAATATCTACCAGTTTTAAAGAAAGGGCTCATTTCAAAAGAAGCACATATAAAGGAGCATTTTGTGTTTCAAAGTTATCTCCAACGTGCCTTATGAGGGACACAGAAAGACTTGGTCTGAACTCAGCTTTTCCTTTTCCCCTCCGTTTATCAGTGTTTTCCCTGGAAGGCACAGGCACAGAGCTCAGGAGAAGGTCTTCCCTGGAGTTTTTCCAGTAGTTCTCCCATTATGCATAGCCTTTCCTCAGGGGTTCAAGGTCAAACACAGCAGCCTCTTTTCGTCCTTAAGTGAGACTGCCAAAAAAAAATTATTCTTTCCCAAAATGGTTATTACAATAATATACTGTATGGTGGAATCATTTAATTAAATCACAAATGTATTGAAGTCATGCCACTGTGAATGTCTAGATTTGGTGAATTCAAATGTATACATTCAGCAAGAAACAGAAACCCCTACACAGAGTTCCAGCTACCCAACCTGCTGTTCCACTCCATGAGCACATGTGCCTCAGGGTACAACTGGTCTCATTATCCTCCAAATTTGAGCACCTTTTTGCTTGGAATATCATCTGTTCTTCCAGATAAAATATTTTTCAAGCACAGGTTCCCTAAGCTTATCTGTGCACTTCATTAGTTAGTTAAGGGATTATTACAGGTATTTTGACTACACATAATTTTAGCCCTAAGACTTGATTATACAACACACACCCGGAAGGAGATGTACCCGTAAGTGCCAGGTATTATGTAATGGGTTTATTCAAGGTGACCTCTTGAAGTGGACACTGCAGTAGGGTACATAAAAAGGCAGGCACACAAAGAACTCTAAAATTGAGAAGAAAATTGTGTTTGCTGGAAGTTAAAAAGGAGATATGAAAGCAGAGATAGATGATGGATAGACAGATTTCTGCAAGTTCAAGGGAGGAGATCATTTAGGACTTTTTGGAATCCTAGAAACAGGACTTCAAGAAGAAGGATCTCATCAAGAACAGGGATGGGGCGGAGGGGCTGGAGCAGTAGCTCAGCCGTTACAGCACTTGCCTGGCATGGGTGAGGACCCAGGTTCAAACATCAGCACCAAATACACAAATAATTGTTGGAGCAATGAAAACCAGATGAAAAACTATATGAACTTGATTCTTCCCCCTCCTCCCTCCCCCCATTCTCTCTCTCACTGTCCCTTACTTTAAAGAAAAAGAAAAACACGGATAAGATGGTACAACATTATACCCAGAAGGAAAGCACATAAACAAAGGTGTGAAAATGAAAAATTAAACATATGCTGAAGAAATAGATAGTATTCCAGTTCAGTCAACATTCAGGAAGCATAGTGGAGTTCAACATTTGTAAAAAGTGGGGAAACGTGTATGGAAATATAGGCCTTGGCACAATTTCTAAGCAGTCTTAGTTGTGATAGAACAGACATAACTATAAGCTGTGCTGTACATAATGGCTCAAACATAACAGAGATTTGCTTTTCATTCATGTAACTGACTGCAGCAGAAATTCCTAGTTTGGTGGGCACCTCTCCTCCATATGGTGATTCAGGGACCCAGACTTCCCCCACATTGGGTCTCTGCAATCCCTAGGAGCAGCAGTGAGCAAACTGGCCTAGCCTGATCCTATACCTTGGCAAACTGAAAATGGCTATTACGTTTCTAAAGGACTATAATATCCATATTTTAAAAAAAATGAGTAAGATCTGCATGGACAAGACAATGCCACAAAGCCTAAAACACCAGCTGAAGAGAACATGGAGTGGTGGAACCGTGGCCCCTGTGTATAAACCTTGACCCAAAATGACACGTCACTTGAGCTCTCCTATTGCTGGAGCTCAGGCACATGGCCACAGCCTCCTGCTGTGTGTTTAGGGAAAAAAAGAGGTCTCCTTTGGTGAACGGCTATTAAGCTCTGAACACCCTGATAAGGGCTTTCGATTTTCTCCAAAAGAGAGTGAGGAACAAACCATGAAAGGATTCTGGAAAAAGAATGAACATGACAAACCTTTTAGAGCATCTCCATGCTGACGTAGGAATAAGCAGCCACCTGCAGGAAGCAGCGTTCCGGCATTCTGAAGTCAAGGAGGCACTAACACGGACCAAAATGCACCGGACAAATGGCCTGGGCCGTTTGTCAATTAACCTTCACCACAAATCAATCAGCATAGTGATTTTTTTCTCTCCAGAGAGCACAAGCTATTGAGACCCACCAGGAGTTAAGGATTCATGACAACAGTGGATTCTTTATGGGGTGGTACATGGAAAATATCAACAGCACAGCAGAGACTCAATTACAAATTTCTTGTAATATGGAAGGGATGGAGCTGAGGCAAGTAGAAGGAAGGAAACTACAGGGAGTTGGCAGTTCAGAAACTCTCTCTTCAATGTGTTTCAAAATAACACAGGCTTTAAAATCAGAATGATGACCTGGATTCTAACTTCTACTTTGGAGCTAGCTGTATGCCTTTGAGGGAATCATTTAGTTCCTCCATTATCAGGTTCATCATCTGTAGAAATTTAAAAAAACAAAAAAACACCTTTCAGCTGGATATGAAGTGCACACTGACTGACCCAGGAGGCTCAGACAGGAGAATCACAAGTTTGAGGCCAGCCTCAGCAACTTAGCAAGACCCTCAGCAACTTAGAGAAACATGGTCTCAAAAACAACAGGATTAATAATAACACAAATAAAACAGCAGATCCAATGGTACCTGGCACAAACTAAGCCCTCAGGAAAGTTTTGCTACTGTCATTGCCGTTGTCAGTATCGTGCCCATTTAAAGCTTCCTGTGAACAAAGTCATTTGTATCCTAAACTGGCTTACCAATAATGCACAATTTACAAACACACTCAAATATTTGGTTACAATTTGCTCTTTTACCTCAAATTATAAGTCGAAGTTTATAAAGCAATTTCCTTAATTAAAAAGAATTTGACATTCAATTCACAAACAAGCTTTTATAGCCAGTAGACTGGATCCAGTTCATTGCTTATACATCTTGGAAGTTTTTCAAAACTTTATTCATCTTTAAACACTTAGAACCTGCTAGTTCCAAGCTGAGGGCTGCAGGTAGAGTCATTTGCTACAGTGAGATAGACAGACAGACACCTGCATTCATCACATGACTACTCAACAGAGACAAGAAATAAAAGAAGACATATGTGGAACAACGTTGTTGTGTGTTGATCTTCTGAGGCTTTTTGCTGCATGACAGAATTAAATAATCAACCTGTTTTGAAGATATGTATTACTAACCTCATTACTGAGGCATTTAGCAGGTATTTGTGAAGACTAGTTGCTGCTGAAAAAGAACAAATATGGTCTTGTGTTTTTCAAGTAATTATTCTTATAGACCTCTCTCATACACATTTAAAATCACTGACCACTTTCACCTGGGTTCCCCAGAAGCAGCAAGGCAGGCTTGAGACAAGAATTTAAATGCAAAAGCATTATTTTAGAGGCTACCCCAGAAATAACCAGGAGGAAAAACCAGGAAGATAGGCAAGTTTGGCAGCATTTTTTGTTGTTTTCCTTTTTGCAATACTGAGCATTGAACCCAGGAGTGCTCTACAACTGAGCTATGTCCCCAGCCCTCTTTATTTTGAGACAGGGTCTTACTAAGTTGTTGAAACTGGCCTTCAACTTTCAGTCCTCCTGCCTCAGCCTCATGAGTTGCCAGGATCACAGGTATGTGCCACTGTGCCCAGCTCACCAGGTTTTAAAGAGCAAGTTCTATTATAGAGAGCTATGCCTCCATCTTGCTGGGAACCTCTGGGAAGAGTGTAGCTTCAGGATCATTCCCCCTCAGCAACAATGCTTGCGGCAAGTTGAAGGCCACACCCAAGGGCATGTAGACTCCCTCACTTTTGCCTCCACAAACATTCCCATAGCCAGAGAAAGCCTCCTGGGGTGCCAAAGAGATCAAAGTGAGGCCCTGACAATGCTGAAATGCCCAAGAAGAAAGGCCTATTAATATTTAAAGAAAATGATGGGGGCTGGAGTGGTGGCTCACCCCAGCACCACGTACACAATTAAGCGTTGGAACAACGAAGGCCAAGTGAAAAACTCAATAAAGTTGTTTCTCTCTTTCTCTGTCTCTCTCACTATCCCTCTCTCTTTAAAAATAAAAATAAAAATAAAGAAAATGAGCCAAGTGTTATCATCATCAGTGATACTTAACCAAAGAGAGACCATTTTTCTTCTATCTCAAAACAGCAGAAATTCTCAGTGCCCCACTGCCTCAGGATTCTCCAAAGAAACAGAACCAACAGGGTGTATATGTGTAAATTTATTATAAAGAAGTGAATAATGCAATTACAGAGGCTGGCAAGTCCCCAAATTTGGAGATGTATTGTGAGGCTGGAGACCCAAGAGAGCCAACGGTGTGGCTGCAGTCAGAAACCAGCCCAGCAGGAAGAACTAATATTTCAGTTGGAGTCTAAAGGCAGGAAAAAAGCTAATGTTTAGTTCAAAAATCATTAGGTAGGAAGAATTATCTCTCACCTGGGGGAGCATCAGCCTTTTTATTCCATTTTATGTCTTGAATTGACTGGATGAGGTCTACATACATTGGGATGGGCAATCTGCTCAGTAACCTGATTTAAATGTCAATCTCATCCCAAAATACCCTCATGGAAACACCCACAATGATGAGTGACCAAATATTAAAAATGGACACCTGAGGGGGATTCCAAGATGGGGAGCCGCAGGAAGGCTGCTTCTCGTTTGGCTCCATGACCAGATGAGAAAACTCCAGGACACCTCCACTGCTGGTGAGGTACATTTTGGGGGAAATCATCACCAGGACACAGCCCTAGTTAGGGGAGATTTTTGGAGGATCAGAGCTTTGGGTGTAGCAAGTGCAAAAGAGGGATTATATCCATCTCAGCCCGGAGTCTACAGCTGCAGCAGCAACTGCCACTGCCCCCAATCAGCAAGTGGAGCTGAACCATAAGGTGCAAGCCAATCTGTCTCAGAGCAGCCGAGTTCTAAACTCTAGCACTGGGCTAAACTAGAGACACCCCTACTGCACCTCCACTGTGCAAGGGGAGAACGGTGTCTCTCAGCTGCCTGAAAAAGTGAAAATTGGGAGTCTTTTGGAACAGACTGCTTGATGGGAGCGAGTGAGCTGTTCAGAGCAGGCTACTCCCCAAGTGCACCCAGCCACAGTTCAGAGGTGGAACCCAGAAGAGGAGGCACGAGACAAGCACAGTCCTCATTTAGATCAGGAGAATTTGGGCTTGTGGAGTACAGGGGAGACTCCCTCAGCCCTGTCCACTCCCACCCCCAGGCAGAAGGCTCACGTGAGAAGCTTAAGGTGGGACAGGAGCACTAAGAGACCTCAGTTTGAGCTCAAAACTCCTGGAGGGACCAGGAGTGCAACCAGCAGAGGGAGCAATGAAAGCATCTCAACCCCCTGGGCATAAAAGACTCCTGAGTTACAGATTCCCAGGGAGGCAGGCAAAGGCCAGCCCTCTGGGCATTGCTTAATCTGATCTCTTCATGGAAACCTCCACTGTGAAAGCCGAGGAGTCTGAGAACAGTCCTCTACTTGAGATTACTTAATTCTAGACTGAGAGACCCTGCTAACAAAACTCAGATGGACAGTGAAAATCTGCTCCCAACATGTAGAAAGACAACCTCAGTGATCATAGTTCCAAGTTTTCATTAAGATCTTTTAATTTTTTCTTTCTTTCCTATTTTTGATGTGTATTTGTGTGCCAACTAGAGAAGTGGATTGGTGGATTGGTTCATGGACATTGGTTCTTTGATTTTTTTGTGGGGTTTTTGATTTTCTTTTATTTTGTCTTTATTGGGGGTTTTTTCCTGTTTTTTAATTTTTTTTTTCTTCTCTTCTTTTTCCCTTTTTTTCTTCTCTCTATACTCCCTTCATTCCTGACCATTTTCTTCAATGTAAATATCTATCCTTGTCCCGTCTGCTGAGGGGTAGGATTTTGATCAGTTCATTTAGTATTTGAATTGTATTGTGCCCCAACTAAAAAATTTTCCTGTACTTACTTCTACCCATGCAATCACCCAAATCCTGTTAATAGCTTTTACTCTTCCTCTACTTTGCTACCTTTGTCTCTTCGTCCTCTGGGTTATTTTGTTTGTTTTGTTTTTTGTTTTTTTCTCCAGCAAATCTTTCACCTCCTCTACTTTCTCTCTGTTCACGTTCAGATAATACAATCTCCTCTCTAACTTCCTCTTACATTCCCTTCTCTCTTAGGCTTTTAATTAGTTTATACCATTTGACCCCCCCATCATTAATGCTGTGTAACCATTACCGCGGAAACACCAAACTCAATACCTATCATATGCTTTAAAGCCTGACATAGGTGATGGTTAAACACTATTGTCACCAAAAGTAATGACTAACACTACCACTCATTTCATAGGTGGAATTTAACATTGTGATATAGTTGGTACAAAATAACCAATTTAATACCATTTATTGTATGCATTGATCATTCATATTGATTATCTCCTATTAGCTCATGAGGAGCTGGAAATCTTAAGAGACAGTAAGAGTTCACAGGTTAGGGATTTGACTTCTGAATTCAACTTTCCTGACAACACAGCAACTCAAATAAGGAGCGGGACAAAACTTCCAATCCAACAGCAATGACCCAAAGAGGAACAAGAAGATACAGATCTCAGACCAAGAAGTCACTTCAATTTAAGGAATGAGAAGAAGCCTGAGCAGATCCCACTCCACACCCATGTGTGCCCTGGACTCTAGTTCCACTGCAGCCAGTGTGCTGGACATCTCCAAGGACCCTACACCCAGACGCCACCCAGCTATCACACATACCTGCCAGGTCCAGATATATTGGGCCCATTCCACCACCAAGGACCTCATATTCCACCATAGTACATAGGTTGGCCCATTTTGGCCTGCCCTACACCTCTGAGACTCTAGCACCCAAAGACACACCCCTACTGCTTACCTTCAACAATGCTGCGGGCTGCCCAGCAACCCTACCTGTAAGCTAGATCCAAAAGGTGCAACAAAACAAGTATCCAGGCAGAAATAGTTTTCTGGAAGAAAGTGGTCATCAGAGAAGTGGTGTCTGACCCAACCTTGACGTGAAAGGAAGAAGAACCCAGAGACTTGTCTTGCTTCCACATAGGGAAACCCAATACTTAGACCCAGGAGAAGCTTTTCAAAGATGAAGAATCAAACTAGAAGAGGTTTGCCTCAAACCCACAACCACCCCAGCAAGGAGCCCACGGTCAGGGAGCAGTGTGAAAATTTAAAACAAATTATCAATGATCTGATAACTAAAAGGAACAATGATCTAAAAAAAGATTTAATGAAGGGACTAAGTGAGAAAACTCAAGAGTTGAGAAACTATCATCAAAGAAATGGACATACTCAAAAAGGAAGTAACAGAGCTAAAATCTGCAGTCAAAGACATAAGAGAAACCATAGACGAATTTAATAATAGACTAACTTGTATATAAAAAAGAACCTCAGCTATTGAAGAAAGAACTTCTGAAAATGAGAACAGGCTGAGCAAGCTTGAGCACACAGATGACAATAAAGAAAAACAACTCACATAACATGAGCAGAATTTTTAAAATGTCTGGGATGAAATGAAATTAGAAGAAACAATCTAATAGTAATTGGGATACAGGAAGAAATAAAAATGCAAATAAAGGCAATAAGGAACATTCTCAATGAAATAGTTGAAGAAAATCTTTCCCATATAAAAATAGAGACAGCATTTATGAAAGCTAGAATACATCTGGATACAGTATGTTTGATGGCTAAACTAATAATAACCTCAAATTGTATGAATTTTTACACAAACAGGGGAATCATTACCTAGGATACCTGGAGGCGTAGGGTGGAGGAGGGATTAGGAAGGATATCTAGGAGACTGGAGGGTGGGGATATATACCTCCATGAGATATCCATTTAACTCAGGGATTCTTCTGGGGGAAACAAAGAATCATGGGGAATCCAAGGGGGGCATCCATGACATGACCTCAGCCTTAGATAACTATGTAAATAAACATTTGTTCTTGATTGTTTGACAATGATTCCCCCTCAATTATAACTCCATATTCATCTAAGAAAAAAGAAAAAAATGCTACTATGAGGGACTGGACTGGTGGCTCAGTGGTTATAGTGCTTGCCTGGCATGCTCAAGTACACGAGTTCAAAGCCTAGCACCACGTACACAATGAAGTCTCAGAACACAGAAAGCCACACAAAAAACTAAATAAAATTGATTCTCTCTTTCTCTCTCACTATCCCTCTCTCTTTATAAATAAATAAATAAATAAATAAATAAAATGTTACTATGAGAAAGTAATCCAGCAATGTATTTGAAAATAAATTTTAGGCATACTATATGTGATATCCCATAATTTCTCACTATATAGTTTTCCATCTTGCTGTATAATAGATCTGATTTGGGGAAGAAAAATTGAAAAAATAATTAAATGTTAAGTTCACAGAAGAAAAAAAAATAGAGTCAGATACACCATCCAGGAAGCTTACAGGACACCCAATAGCCCTAATCAAATGAGATACTCACCAAGACACATCATATTCAAAATGGACAACAGGGAAGTCAAGGAAAGAATATTAAAAGCTGCAAGAGAGAAACACCAAATCACATTCAGAGGCAAACCAATAAGAATCACACAAGAAAACAATTCACCATGATCAAGTGGGCTTCATTCCAGGTACGCAAGGCTGGTTCCTCAAAAAACTAGGGATGGAGCCACTTTACAACCCAGCTAACCCACTCCTAGGTATTTTCCCAAAAGATCTAGAATTGGCATACTACAGAGACACAGCTAAATCAATGTTTATAGCAGCTCAATTTACAATAGCTAAATTATGGAACCAACCTCGATGCCCCTCCCTGGATGAATGGATCAAAAAAAAAAAAACTGGTGTATATGTATATACCATGAAATTCTAGTCAGTAATGAGAAACAACGAAATTGCACCCATTGAAGATAAATGGATGGCAACGGAAGAAACCATGCTGAGCAAAGTTAGCCAACCCACGGGTTGAATGTTTCACTCATTTGTGGAGGCTGGAGCGAAACCCATGCCCTTGTGAAAGGTAGTCAACTTCATGTGTTAGACCCAGCAAAGGCATAGCAACACATAATCTAGGGCAATTCATAGATATCTAGCAGGGGAAGGGAAGAGGGGAGAAGGAGAGAGAATGAGGAGGAATCTAGGGGGTAATTCTGGTTTAAGAATATATGCATATCATATTGTTACTTTATATGCATTTACGATTGTACAAAAACTCAATTCCTCAGTAAATTTTTTTTTAAAAAATGGACACCAGACACCGCACCCATAGTATTTTACAAATGGAGAACTCAAAATATTTAAATTGCTTCATTTTCACACCAAGCAAAAACTAAATAAAGGAAATAAAAATTAAAAAAAGAGAGAATGTCCAAACTAGTCCCCTCTAAGGAGACACTTTGTAAGAAAAATGACTTTAGTTTACACTAATTTGCACCTACAGAATGCTTTTTTTCCCAGCCTGCTTTCTACCCCTTTGCACTATGTGGGTAGTCAAATATTTACCTTTCTAAACATGAAATTTCAATGCTATTTCCTTCTTTCTAGAGAAGTTAAGTTTCACATTTTTATTGCCTTTAAGTTTCTCATTATAAATTATTTTGTTTATGTAAATTATGTGCTCATACCCTTTGCCCATTTTCTGAGATATTAATCTTGATTTATAAAAGTTATTTCAAAGAAATTCATTTTCATTTTGGTTCCCTGAGTTCTTTTAGTTAAAAAAAGAAAAGTCAGAGTCCTTCCCAGACTGATGTAAAGCACCGAAAGTATGTTACATTCCAAACTGGTCTAAATTCAGTGTTCAGTTCCATTCAGAGATCCTGCGCTACTCTTAAATCAAGTGCCCAGAGCTCTAGGACAGTGTTTTTAAGAAGACCCTTAAAACACCTGAAAAAACATTTCCTGGGAACCTTATTTTAAAGAGTAGATACCTGAGAGCCAACACAACAGACCTACAGGGAACGGGCGCAGGTGGAGAACTTGCTCTTTGATAATTACATCAGACTTTGTTTTCCACGGTGAAGTTTGGAGGCCACTTGCAGCAGGTAGAAGGATTAATAGAACTAACTCTCAAAGCTTTAAAACCATTAATAATGGATTAGATTTTGACTTTAGCAGGACCAATGACAAGTGCCTCATTCCAGACTTGACTTGGAGATTTTCTCAGACTCCATAGCATGAGCCAGAAATGGTAACTAACTATGATGGCAGCCTCTGCCATTATATAACAAGTTATTCAAACCCTTACTCTAGCTACAGAAACAGATATACAAATCTCCACGCAGCACCAGAAAGACCACTGGGAACACAAGAAAGCAAGGAACAAGCAGTATCTCTAGTTTAAAAACGAAGTCATTTCTGCAAATTTCCCCAGGAACTGTGGTTAGATATTACAAATGTCATTTTCCTCCCTAACACAACATACCACAAATTATTTTTGGTTTAATAAAAAAAGCCAGGCATCTTTTATGTTCTGACTCCTATTTTCATGCCTCACCTTTTTCTGGAGTCTTCGTTCAGGAAAAAGCTGCAGCCAAGAAATCCCTCGCCACACTCATCAGATGCTGTGTTGGATGCTTGCCAGATACTGCCCAAGTCAAATTTGATGATCCAGGAAGGTTTACATCCCTACAAAGTGGTGCTCAAAATGTGGCCCCTGGACTAACAGCTTCCGTATCACTTTAGAACTTGCAGGAACGCGAATTCTTCAGACCTACTGAATCAATCTCCAGGATACAATCAGCAATCTGTACTCCTCAAGGTATCCAGGTGATCTGATGGACATTAAAGATGGAGAGCCAGAAGATGCCTCCAAGTCACCTGGAGGGTTGGTGAAACCCTGGGCCTCCTTTCTCCCTTGGGGCCTGAGCTGAGGTTGGAGACTGTATTCCGGGTGATGCTGATACTGCTGGTCAGAAATCTGCTGAGAAAATCTTGAGAAAACACTGACCAAGGGGAATAAGCACTGGGTAAAAGGTGGGTAACTGATTTCATCTTCTACATCTTGGCAAACAATCCTGAGTCACATTCTCTAAGATTCCTACAAAGTCCCAATTGAGTTTAGTGTGGGTTGACTCTAGAAATATTCAATTTAATCATCCATCTTGGTTTTTTGACTTTTCCTTTTGTGTTTTACCCATGCCCAAATTCCTTGGTATCACTTTCCAAAACAAGCAATCTCTACAAGTCCTTGTCTCATATGAGCTCTACTTTCTAGGAACTCATGCAAGACAGCACCACCCCATAAACTTCAGCATGCAAGCTTACTACCCCTTAGACTTGGACCGTTCTTCATGTGATACCCACTTGCTCCATGTGCAGCTCACTCGCCTCTGAGCCCAGCAAACGCTCATACTCTTTCTCTTTCATTTTACCAATACTCCAAAATTCCAACTTCTGCCAGAATCACCTTTAAGTAGGCTTCATGAGTATTAATACAAAAACTTTCTAACCTAAGGACTCCTCAGTGTTAATATCCACACCTGGGTCAGATATAAGACTACCAGAATATAAAGTGCTGTGACATGTCATGGCCACCACACATCATCAGCAGAGTATAACAGAAGACTATTCCTTTTGCCCTGCAAGACTACTGATCAAAGAGAAAACCCTTACTCAGTTTGCAGTGATGTACTCCTTATCCCCAGATAGCCTTGCCCAGAAAGAGCCCTGCTGTGAGATGGTTTTAAACAATTTCATTACAAGAAGGTCTTCCATGGCAAAAAAAAAAAGAAATGCAAAAGTCATGACTACAAGAAAACCAACAGAAAGCTTACCACAGCTGAGAAGCAGAGAGGCGGGAAAAACCATAAGTGTTTCCCCAACTAGGCCTGCAGAGAAATTTTATAGCCTGCTTTAAAACCAAGATGAAAGCAAAGGGTCAGAAGGAAGTCTCCAAGTGGATTTCTCTTTTCCTCCTCTAGTTAAGATATTTTTTAAACAGTATAGTGAAATAAGATTAATTAAAGCATGCAAGAAGTTTGTGGTTTACTAAGAAGCAAGGAGAGATTGTGTTTTAGAGCAGAGACATCATTGCTAGGCAGGAAAGAGCAGGGCAGTCTTGTTTTTATTCTGGGAAAGCTAAGAATAAGAAGGAGGTGTGCAGGCTGGAAGAGAATTTTGGATCCCATGTCCTTAGTAATTTATAGCATCCCGATGTGAGATAAGTCATCTAACCTTTGTGGTTTTTGCCTAACTCATTTATTACAACAAATGACTGGAAACCTAAAGCATTTGATTTATTTATCTATCAACTTGCTCAAGCCCAAACTAACCCAGAGAGAAATTGCAATGAATAAACCATCTATCATTTTGAATTAAACACTTGTTACCAAATCATGAAAATCTGTCCTTCATTCAATCTATGTCCAAGATCAATAACAAAAGATCACACCTTGGGAACAAGGTGACTTGAAAGCTTCAACTAAATCTATAAACTTCCATAAACTTGAGTTCCAGCTTTCAAAGACAATAGAGCATACAGCTTGGCAACAACAGATCTAGTAATCTTAGGGCTGATGTAAAAATCTTGACTGGGTTAATTTAAAATGTAGCTTCACTGTGAATATCTCAAATTTTGTTTTGTTTCTGGGTTTTAATACTTACTGATAAATATGCAGAAAGAGATACTTTGGGGCTGCTTGTTACCATATTGCCTATTACTGCTTCTGTGTTTAAAAAATCTGCTTACTGCAAGCAGGGTACAGTCAATTTGTGCATATTGGATTTAATTTTCTACTAAGCAAATAAAAAGGCCTAAATGCAATTTACAGATCTTCTTTTTTTTCAAATATTGTATATGTGCTTCGATTTCTTGTGCTATCTGAATGACCCCATGCTGAAAGGATTTCATTTTGCATTTCCAAAATATATACAGAACCCATTAAGTGAAAGAAATGTAAGTCATAATTTACATAGGAAAGAAAATTCTACAATCATAAGCCAATGATTTTATATAACCAATGTGTTCCTGGCTTCATCAGCCTATGACTACAAAATGAAGTCACATTTTCTTTTGTATACATAAACTCTTATACTCAAGTCCTTTCCTAATTACAAAAATCGCTGCCATTCATACTCTGTCCTTCAAATGACCTTCAGCTCTGCTAGCCACCTATGCATTCTGGGACAAGTCCCTCACCTACACTATTCCCTCCTGGTATCTCTCTTTCAGCCTCTACTGCCTAAGACCTACCATATACCAACAAGCCCCATGACATGGCTGTCCTCTGCCACCCACTACTGCTGCTGCCAGCCCTCTGGCCTTATCTGAAAGGACTGGGTCTTCCTATCCTGCTCCACAGCATGTAAAAGCAAAGCCCTCTGCTAAACTCTCTAAAATGAAACAATCTGTTAGTAAAACAAAGCTATGTTTATCTAGCTCAGCACGGTAAAGGATAATACCATCTGAACATCTCCATGGCTTAGAAGGAAGAAACTGAAGCAGTGTATTGGTAGGCCTTCGGGTCCTTGGCTTACATGGTTTAAGGCCTGTTCTTCAAGGTGAGGAACTGAATGGGGATTAGGTCAAGTCTGTGACCTAATGGTTGAGTACTGGTGGATACAGAGGTGAAAGTCTTGGAAGTGAATCTTGATTAGCAATTTGTCTGCCCTGGTCAGCAGACGGCTGGCTCTGCTAAATTGATTCATGGAAATTCCTAAAGTAAATAATCACATTATTTATTGTTGCAGTCTTATCTTTCTCACACAAAGGCTTCCTGGAACAAATAACTGAGTCATGCTAACATAAGTAAGCTGGTACTTTATATCTTGTTGACATCAAAGGTTCTCAGTGACCTCCCCTAACTGATGGACAGGCACAGATCCTAAGTTCTCACATGACAGCCTTCTGCTCACTCCATACCTATCTCATCGGACCAAAGCAGGCTGCTCCCTTCCACCAAAGCTTTTCAGAACCTCAGAACCAAATAGCTCCCAAATAGCTCCCCATCCTTGCTAAGGGAAGGGGAGAAGGTGAGAAAGGGAAAGAAGGGGATGAGGAGAGGAAGAGACACAAAGGACATTTTTCCTACTTCTTCTTCTATTATGATCAGCCCCCCACCCTATATCAATTTTTCTTGCCCAAACTCAACCCTGACTTAACATAATGATCTTTCCTTGTATTAATTTTGGGTTTCACTTATTGTTATTCTAGTTCCCTGAGATGCAGTGATAGGTTGTTTGACATCTTTCTACTTTTTTCATGTGGGCATTGATTTCTCTAAACTTCCTTCTTAATATTCGTTTTGCTGTATATCCCACAGGTTTTGGTATGTTAGATCTCCATTTTCATTTGTTTCAAGAATTTTTTTAACTTCCTTCTTAATTTCTTCCTTAAACTATTGCTTCTTTTAAATTAAGTAATTTAATTTCTCATGTACTTGCATCATTTCTGAAGTTTTTCTTCTAGCTTTATTGCATTATGGTCAATAAAGCTACTTGACATGATTTTGATTTTTTTTCAAATTTGTCGAGATTTAGTTTTGTGGCCTATTATAGGATCTATCCTGGAGAATATTCCATGTGCTGATTAGAAATATGTGTCTCCAGCAGCTGTTGGACAAAACGTTCTGCAGATGTCTCTTACGTCTATTTGTAGACATCAGCAAAGGGCACGATTTAACTCTGAAGTTTCTTTATTAATTTTCTATCTGAAATATCTGTCTATTGCTGAAAGCAGGGTGTTAAAGTCCCTAACCTGTTTTGTATTGGAGTCTTTCTCTCCCTTTAAGTCTATGATTATACTTTATATATTTGAGTGCTCCAATTCTGGATGCATATATATTTAGAATTATTAGTCCTTGTTGAATTGATCCTTTTATCATTAATATAATGACCTTTTGGTCTCTTTTTATTGTTTTTAATTTAAAGTCTAATTTTTCTGATATTAGTATGACTACTCCTGCTTTCTTTTGGCTTCCATTTGCATGGAATATCTAATCTATCTCTTTAATATACAGGTGTCCTTAGAATTAAAGTGAGTTTCTTATAAGTAACTTATAGCTGGCTCTCATTTTGTTTGCTTATTCATTCAGTCACTCCATATCTATTAAGTGGACAATTTGATCCATTTATATTCAAGGTAATTATTGATAGGTAAGGTCTTACTACAATTAGTTTTGTAACTTATTTTCCAGTTTTGGTGTAGTTCCTTCCTTTTTTCTCCCCCTATTATATTCTTCCTTGGTGTTTAAGTGAATTACTCTAGCACTTTGCTTGGATTCCTTGCTTTTCATATTTGGTTTAATATTTTTTTCTTCATGTTTCCCAAAGGCTTACAAAAACATCATTTGGTTATACCATGTTATTTTGAAATGACAACTTAACATGATCATAAGGATAAGAGAAATAACAAGTAACCAAGAAGAACATGTAAGAAAACTTTTCAGTTTCACTCCATTCCTTCCCATATTTTGAATGTCTGATATTCCATTTTGCATCTTTCATTACTGCCTATCGCATATTAATGTAGTTATTATTTCAAATTATTTTTATTTAGTCTTTGTACTATACAGTGTGTACACTATGCTTACCATGTTACACCATTCTTAATTCATCTGCATAAATATTCTTTCCCAAAAGTTTCAGACCTTCCTGTGTTCTTATTTTTCTGCTTTTTTAATGTTTTTATTAGTGCATTATAGTTATATGTAACTGTGGGGTTCATTTTGAAGTACTCATGTATGAATAATTTGTTCCCTAGTACTTTTCTTTCCCTGCCTCTACTCTATTAGTCTTCCTTTTATGTATTGTTTTTATTTAATTAGTTCTTTACAGGTAAACTAAAAGTGAAACTCACTGATAAATTCAAACATGTACATAGTAATTTGGTCAATTCCTTAACACAGTCCCTGTTTCCCATCCTTTCTCCCTCTCCCTTGATTCCCTTCCTCTACTCTATTATTCTCCCTTGTATTTTCATGAAATCCACTTTTTTTTTTAATTCCTCATTTCTCTCTAGCTTCCACATGTGAAAGAAAACATTCAATTACTGATTTTCTGAGTCGGGCTTATTTCTTTATTACGATGGTGTTTTCCAGGTTCTAGCCATTCTCTTGCAAATACCATAATTTCATTCTTATTTATACCTGAGTAAAACTCCAGTGGGTATGGGTGTATGTGTGCACACACTGTGTATCACATTTTCTTTATACATTCATCTGCTTAACCTCAGCTGGTTCCATGACTTGATTATTGTAAATCAAGCTGCTATAAACAATTCTTTCAGTTTAACAAACTTCCTTTGGCATTACTTGTAGAACAAGTCTGATGGAGTTATGTGGCGTCAGCTTTTGTCTGTCTGGACAGTCTTTCTCATACCATCATTCTATAGGATAGCTTTGCTGGGTATCATATCCTTGACAAGTCCCCGCACCCCCTTCACTACTCTCTACTGTCCTGTAAAGTTTCTGCCAAGAAGTCAATTTTCAGGTGAATTAGGTATTCCATGTGTTGTTTATTTCTTTTCTTATACAGCCTTAAGGATTTTCTCTTTATCTTTTACCTGTAAGAGCTTGACTATGTCTTTGGGGGTCTAGAGCTGTGGCTCAGCAGTTACAGCACTTGCAGTTCTTGCCTGGCATGTGTGAGGACTCAGTTTTAAACCCCAGCACCATGTATACAACCAAGTATCAGACCCATGAAAGCCACATGAAAAACTAAATAAAATCGATTCTTTCTCTCTCTCTCTCTCTCTCTCTCTTTTAAACAAGAAGTCTTAGGACAGACTTTTTTATTCCTCTGGCATTCTCAAGTCTTTCTTGGACCCCATAACCCAAATATTTGCTCTTTCAATACTGTCCCTGTGTTTTCTTCATTTCCCTTCATTCTTTTTTTTCTTCCTCCAACTCTATATTTTCAAATATTCTGTCTTCAAACTCACTAGTTCTCTTTTTTGTCTGAGCTAACCTGTGATTTATGACTTCTATCACATTTTTTATTTCACTGAGTACATTTTTCAGTTTAAGTTTTTTTATTTTTAATTGCTTCCATTTCTTAAGTTTTTCTGTTACAGTATGGAAATGTTCTTCTATGTTTTCTTCAAGCTCTTTGATTTTCCTTAAAATGGATGTTTTAAATTCTCTAAGAGTTCTCTCCTACTGGTCAATTTTTAGCACCTTATTTTGAGAACTCAGTGAAGTCATGGCTTCCTGAAAGCTCACTGGTGTGTGTTATCATTGGGTATTAAAGGACCAGGTAGTTATTCCAGTCTTCCTAAGATAGCTTTGTTTATATCTGCCTTTCCAGAAATCCTAAGCAGGCTGCTTATTTTCTCTGAGCCTGTAGTCACCTTTACTATTTCAGTAGAAGTCCACTTTTGTGTGTTATCTCTGTTTCAGTACTAGAGGGCAATTTAAGCCCAGGTTTGCTCCAAATAATCTGTTGGTATAGTGTTCGGAAAGAAATGGGAAAGTACCAAGAAAGAGTATTCTGTCCTTATAAGACTCTCCCTTGGACCAGGGAGGTTCAGTTGCCCCACCCATAGTCACCAGCTGGTAATCAGACACTACTGGTCAGCTCTGGGCAGTGTCACTGTGGATGAGCCAATCTCAGATTCCTATCTTACCTGTAGCCACCAAAGCCACCAAACTGTGTCACACCCTGAACCTACAGGCCACCAGTAACAGCACAATGCTATGGTGCTATGGATTGCCTATTGCTGAGGTAGACTCATGGCCCAAGCACACTAAAACTGGCCACAGGTGATGCGAGCTGGAATAGAAGTCCAATATACCAGGGTGGTATGTCTTCCCCTGGAACTGGAGCTATTTCAGAGGCTCCAACCAAAGGTAGACTTGGAGATAGGGGCCAGTACAATCTGCCCAGTTAGATATTACTGGCCCATTATTAATATCCAAGGCTTACTGCCTTTGTCCTACACCTCCAGCAAATAGGATCTTGCTCCAAGCTGTGTTGCCTGTTTTCGGTTGTGTTGGTAAAGGCAGACCCTTCACCACCAGGGATAATGCTAAAATGGGTAGTGTTTGATTCTCATAGTCGCAGGGGCTACACAATCTCAGGAGTATACAGAAAACAATGCCACAGCTAGCAGTGATGCAGGTGTGTGCCCGGTGCCAGGGCAGTTCTAGAGTTCCACCTGTGAACACTGTTTTAGCAATGACTGTGCTGTCCAAGATCTGAAGACAGTCCATCAAGGCTGGCACTCAGCTGGGCCATACTTGTGTCTCACAGCTACTGGGGCATTTGCAGTCTCCGGAGGAAAGCCCAGGATTCCCTAGGCCCACTCCAAAGCTGGAAATGACACAGCCAAAACTCAGGTCTGTCCCTCAGGCACACAGGTCTCCCCCTGATACCAAAGCTGGTGTACAGGTTCTGTCTGTGAGTTTTGGCCTATGTACAGGGCTTTCAGTTTCTACTAGGTCCCTGGCTTCCCTACAGTGAGCCTGATACTGGGCTCTAAGACAAAACTCTGTCCTAGCTTTCCTGCCCTACTTCCTAGCAGGTGTTATCCTGCTCTCTGCTCTGCTACCTGAGATTGCAGGAGCAGGTGGTAGAGGCAGTGTCTTTGCAGCCTGGCCTAGCACAGTTCTGGGAACTCAGTCCTCAGGTAATGGCCTGGCAGTAGAAATTATATTCACCCTGGTGGGTCTGGTACTGGGTGGGCCTGGTACTGGGTGAGAGGCTGAATTTTCTCTCCCTCCCCCAAGCAGGAGGTGCCTCTGTCCAGGCTGTGCTGCTTGGAATTAAGGAAAGGGGCTGATGTAGGCAAATATTTCCTTCCTACTTTTCCAGTGTATCTTTTCATTTGTTGTACTGGAGGAGGTGTTCTCTCACCTATTTCCTCCACTCTTGCGCTGGCAATTTGGAGCATGGATAGCTGTTCAGCTTGGTGCACCCGTGGGGAGAGACCACCCCAAGATTTCACTCAGCTGCTGTCTTAATCCATCCCCACCTGTTTTTTCTTTAATCCATTGGAAGAAACAGTTTACCCCTAAGCTAAAGCAATCACATGTAATATAAATGAGATGCTCCCACAGTTAATGCCTTATATCTAAATACAATGACAAAGTCATCTGACTCCAGGAAATAAATTCTGGAACCACAGAAGTACTTAAAGTCTTCCCAACATCCTATTTCATTAGGCAAGTGATTAAAATTCTAAAATCAAGAGACAACTGGGGCATCTTACAATTAATCCCACAATGAGTACTCTTCTACAAGAGATAAGTCCAAAACAACATTAGGAAACTGAAAGTGCACATGGACTAGGATAAACATTATTACCTTATCTCAGTCTGAGTTCCTTGAGGGCAGAGCCTATCCCCAGTATTAAACAATACAACTGTTAAGTAAAAATTTGATGATTGGCTGGCTGACTGAATGAATGACTTGCAATTAACCCTTTTGTGGCTCAGCACTCTGAATCTGGCCTAAGTATTCGGGGACCTGTAATCAGGTAGAATTGTGTCAAGAGAAAGAATTCTTTATCTTGAGAACTTTGCTGATTCACCAAATTCATGAATACCTGAGCACCAAGCTCCTAAGTGATCGACCAAAAAGTGGATCTAGAAATAGTAGAGTGTTCCAAGAAATTAACAAATCTGGGGGGAAACTTGGCACAACACAGGACCAGGGGGATAAGGCTAAGAGATGCAGCCAAGTTGGAGTTATCCCACTGGGACAGAGCAGCCTCTCCCTTGGGAAGAACAGTTTATGCAGACAGAGTTAGCCCCAGAATACCATCAGCACCCTGATGAGTGAAGCATGTTGTAGGAGGCTGGTGGAGCTCCAGGCTCCTACCTTCCATCAGCTTTTTGACTGTGCTGGGAAATGAGAGAACCCTGAGGGATCAGAGCTTCCAAGTGCCCCCAAAAGAGAAGTCACCAATAAGAGAAATTCTTCCAAGCTTATGTGTACAGGGAAGATCCCTGGAAAATAATTCAAGCCCTTTGGTCCGAAGCACCTCAAATACAAAAGTCATTTACAAAGGTTCCATGCTCACAAATTCTCACTTCAGAGGAAGAGAGGTCTTAGAATTATCCCTAACATGAACCTTGGCTTCAGGTAAACACATATTTCAGTTTCTGTTTAAAATCTGATCCTAGCGTTCTCTAAGTAGTAACTCTTATTGGACTTTGATATGATTACATAATTCTCACAAAATAAGAATAGACTAATTTCCTCCTGTAGGAAAGTCTACAAGAAATTTATAAAAGGAATAGGTCTCGAAGTATTAATCTCAAGTTCCCTTTCCTATTCATCCCCCCACACTTCCTCCTTCCCTCCCTTGCTCCCTCCCTTTCTCATTTCCAATCTTGACAGCACAGTAGCAATATCTTGGGAGCTGCCTCTAGAAAGTACTGTTTTCTGGGCCCTGTGCACTGACATTCTGGTTTAATTGCCCTGGTGAGGGGATCCAGGCATGTAAAAAAAAAAAAAACCACAAAAAACAAAACAAAACAAAAAAAAAGTTTAGGTGATTTTAAGATGCAGCCAAAATTGAAAACCAGTACCCTAGGTCTGTATTTTCTTTGAGTTCACGTGTAGGCCAAATAAAATTTCATAAAAATGACCGACCAGATAAGATAGAAGCCTGGCTTACAGTCAGATCAGTAGTTCCCCTCACTGACACAAATGAAGATGGGGACGAGCAAGGTGACAACAAGTTACTAGATGTCACCAGACACCCTCTAAGTGTGAAGAGGGAGGGGAGGGAGCTTTGTTGCAGAGGACCAAGGGGAGAGAGAGGGGACCTCAGCAGGGACACTCCCTTCTTACTACCCCCAGCTCATCCCCTGGCCCAAGCAGAGAAGCCCACCAAGTGGAAGTAAGGAACTTGGATACTCTGTATTAAGATGTGAGTAAGAAGGGAGACCCCACTCCTCACTCAGGTGGAACTTGAAAGCAACTGGGGAGTTTTCTTCAGGCTCACCTGACCTGTTCACGTCTCTCTGACTGCATCAATTGCCCCCAACCCCCTCCAACAGCTCTAACCTTGAAGGGAGCTTCACAGGGAGGATCATTTTATTTCTTTCTTTATGGGAGGATCATTTTCAAAATGCACAATCTCAGTAACATTTCAGGGAGTTACACCCTACATTCTCCCTGCCTCCCAGCAAAATACCTGTCCTGTGCCTGAGTCTCTCTGCTCCAAGAAAAATCAGGTGTGCTGCATGATGTGATTTTATATGGGGTCTACTGATGTCAACTAAGAATTTCAGATTACCATGGGAAAACTGATACAATGCAACAGGGTTATTTTTGCACCGTGGTCTATTCCATTCTAATCCATTCCTAAAAATATGTTGGATAGTAACTCTTCAGTCAATGGGAGGATCTATTCCATTATTTCAAATGGGAAAAGTAAGGATGTATTTCCAGTCCATTCAAAATCCCAAACACATTTCCCTAAAAATTACTGAAACTCTTTAAATACCTATATAACAGTCCACCAAGGATATCAACAGAATGCAAACATTTAAAACACCAATTACTAAATTATTAAATAATGAATTCATTAGTATGTTTGTATGCAGTGCTCAGTGATACTAACTAGTGTTAGATGTAAAACACATTTTTCTTTTCACAGCATAAACATGTATTTACTGTATATAAAATAAGTAAAATTATTAAAGATACCATCTAAATGGGACAAGGTTGGTGGAGGCAGGGGACAGGGACACAGGCAGGGGAGGTAGTAAAGGGAACAATATCTAGCAAAGCTCCACAGACAGTGCCAGGCTCAACCCCACAGGGACACTCTGAGACTATGTGGGTCATGCTTCAGACCTGCTCCCACAGGGGCTGAGGGAGCTGGAAGATTTTAACGCCCACCTATTAGTCTTTGGCTAAAGAATGCCTTTGGAATAAGGAAGGACTAAATTCCCAGGTACTTCTTGCTCTTTCCATGCATTCAGGCACAGCAGATTCTGGAAGCCTGAAGGTGGCCCTGCAACAAAGAGATGCAAGCTGTTGGAAGAGCATTCACCCTGACAAAGCATGGCTGCATGCAGCCCCCACTTGGGTTCCTTGGGTGCAAATGCAGACTGAGGCCCTGACTAAGTTACCAAAAGCGCTATGCATATTGAATGCAACACCTATTGAAATTCCAATGACGCTCTTCACAGAAATAGAAAAAGCAGTCATTAGATTCGTTTGGTAAATACAGAGATCCCAGGATAGCCAAAGCAGTCCTTAGCAAGAAAAGTGAAGCAGAAGGCATCACAATACCAGATTTCAAATTATACTACAAAGCTGAAGTAACAAAAACAGGATGGTACTTGCACTAAAACAGACACGAAGACCAATGGAATACAATAGAAGACAGAGACAAACCCACATAAGTACACTTATCCCATGCTTAACAAAGGTGTCAAAAACTTCAGCCAGAGAAAAGACAGCTCTTTAACACTGATGCTGGGAAAAGTGGAAATCCCTATGTAGTACAATGAAATTTAATCCCTATCTCTCACCCTGCACAAAACTCATCCAAGTGGATCAAAGACCTAGGAATTAGGCAAGAAACCCTGCACCTATTCGAAGGAAATGATGGCCCAACACTCTAATGCATTGGCCTCAGGAACTGACTTCCGCAACAAGATTCCCAAAGAGCAAGAAGTGAACTTAAAAGTCAATGAACAGGACGGCATCAAATTGAAAAGCTTCCTCACGGGAAAGGAAACGATCAAGAGCAAGATGAGAGAGCCTACAGAATGGGAAAAACCCTTTGCTACCTGCTCCTTGGATAGGGCACTAATATCCAAGATATGCTAAGAACTCAAAAAACTTAATACTAAAACAATAAATAACACAATCAATCAACAGGCAAGAAAACTAAACAGACACTTCTTAAATGAAAAAATATAAATGGTCAACAAGTAAATGAAAAAATGTTCAGTATCTCTGGCAATTTGAGAAATGAAAATTAAAATTACATGGAGATTTTATCTCACTCCAGTCGGAATGGCAATTATCAAGAATACAACCAACAACAAATGTTGGTGAGGATATGAGGGAAAAGGGTACACTTACACATTGCTGGAAGGATTGCAAAATGGTACAACTCTGGAAAGCCGTCTGGAGATTCCTCAAAAAACTAGAAATGGAACCATCATTTGACGCAGCTAGCCCTCTCGTCAGTATATATCCAAAGGATCTAAAATCAGCATACTAGAGTGATACAGACACATCAATGTTTATAGCAGCACAATTGACAATAGCTAAGCTACAGAGCTAAACAAGTGCCCTTCAACAGATGAGTGATAAGAAAATGTGAGATATATACATACATACATATATATATATATGAATAACTTATAGGCATTTGCCAGCAAAGGGATGGAACTTGAGACTACTATGATAAGTAAAATAAGCTAGTCTCAGGGCTGGAGCTGTGGCTCAGCGGTCACGGTGCTTACCTGGCATATGCGAAGACCCAGGTTCAAACACCAGTACCACATACACAACTAAGTGTCAGGGAAGCAAAGACCAGATGAAAAACTAAATAAAATTGATTTATTCTCTATCCTCCACCTTAAAAAAAAGTAAGCCATTCTCAAAAAGCCAAAGGTTGATTGTTCTCTCTGACATGCAGAAGCTGATCTAAGATAAGGAAAAGATGAGAGCAATAGACAAAAGGGAAGGAAACGGGAGGAAGAAGAATGAGAGGGGGAAAGTTTCTAGAATGAATTAGACTTAACTTTCTTATGTTCATGTATGAACATCCCACAGTGAATCTCATCATCATGTACAACCAGACACTAATTTTTTTAAAAAGCTATTAACAAATAACAGAAAAAGCAGTAGCAGGAAGAGAAGAGGAGGTAGGAGGAAGAGAGGGGAAAGTAAAATACTGGGGACTGAATTAGATCAAGTTATACACCATGTTTTTATAATTATGTCATTGTAAATTCTACTGACATGTGTATCTAAAAAGAACCTATAATAAAAAATAAAGAAGAAAATAAAAGAACTGAGGCTGTAAGCGATGGAGCAACTTGTCACAAACATGGTGACAGAGGTTCAGCCAGAACCAGCAGGGCTTCTGCCTTTCTTCTGTTGTACTAATTATCACACATGTCCTCTCAGTTTTCATCTTCACTAAAAGGAAATCATAATTGCTTTAGTTTTCACTCATACAAAAGCAATCTGCTGACTCATCAACGCGAGTGTCTCAGGTACCACTTCTTTTTAAAACAGGGCTGTTTGTGTCTTGTTTTTCTGATCTTAGAAGTGACCAGAAATGAGGGTAACATTTCAGGGAAGCAAATCATGCAGTTTTTTAACCTAGGGAAGACAATTTCTTCATTCTGCTTCAGTGCTTTTGTGATGGCCCCAGCTTTGGGTTGGCCATTCTGGTTAGAGGAACCTACCCGGCTCATGTGTCTGGTACCAAATGACAGTGACTTTTATAGCTCATGCAACCCCCCCCCCAGACCTTTTTCAGGCTTTCTACAAGGAAAGTTGTCCCCAGATAACTACACCTCCTCCATCAGATATAACTAGTACTGATGCATCTTTATAAGCTGCTTCTTTAGAGAGGCTTTCCCTGCCCACCTCCAAGACCAGGATGGATGGGCCCAGGCAACTGCATGCAGCAAGGACCCTGATCGTGTGGCTTCTCCTGCTGTCTTCTAATCACCTTGCAGCTTAAGCCTCCAATTATTTCATCAGTAATCAAGAACTCTTATCTTCTTAGTGCCTCCCCATGCTTGGCACTAGCAGTTCATCTATAAGTCATTGCTAAATAAATGTGAATAATTCTCTTCCTGAATCATAATAAATGGTCCAAAGCTCTGTAAAAAAAATATTGATTATGATCCACTTTTTCAAAAGTAGAGAAATGGGCAAAGGTGTTCACTTATGAAAAGTGTTACAAAAGTTTGCCTATACACCAGATACAAGTCCTCTCAAATGCACAGGCAGTAGCCTTTCCTACAACCATAAATAATCTGCTTAGTTACTGGAAAAGGATTAAACCCTTGCCCTCTCATGTGTCCCAAATATCCTAGTAAAAGTGAATTAAACCAGCACAAGAGAAGACAAAGTCAGTATTACTGTTCTTGACTTACTCTAATGTCTATGACCACAGGTATTGTTATACTTATACACAGAGATAATCCACAACTAATACTTGCTAATTTCATTTTTGAGAATAAATATTTCCTCCAAGACAGAGCTGCCTCTAAATGCAGCATAAGACCAAACCCAAAGGTATGAGTTTCTCTAGTTCCACCATTGTCATGGATGCTCTTGAACAGATGTACTCCACTGTGGAACATCAATACCAAGTGGAATGCACTAAAGATAGCAAGCCTCAATTAACAGCCAATGTGCTGTGTCGTGACAGTCACCTCCAGGCAATCCTTTCCTTTTGAAAATAAAAAGTCCATAGTGACACTTTGAATTCTAATTCAAGTAGTAAAACAGCCCAGGGTATCAAACAAATTCTACTCATAAAATGCATCACAGCTGAAGTATACCTATGGTGACAAACTTCATTTTCACAACCAATAGAGTCTTCGAACGAGCATTATTTTAATTACCTGTGCCCTCTTGACCTTCTCTCCCAACTAGAAATCCTCTGCTGATCTCAGCTGGGTTTTCCTGGGCTTGGATCCAGGCTGCCTGCTCTATTCAGGACTGATCCATGAAGCGCACAATCTTCTGGGGCCAGTGTGATGACAGAAACTCAAGAGCATAGCCCAGTGGCATCAGCCTCTGCTTACACCACATGTACAAGTACCCCATTAGCCAAAGCAAGTCACATGGCCATGCAAAGGCCAGGAAGCATATCCACCTCTCACATAGGTGGGGGGAAGAGACTGGATATTTGCTAAACAATGATCTGATCTACTATAAATAATCTGAATAAAATCTTTAAGGTACTGTGTTAAAACATGATGGACTGGACACCTTGGGAGCTCACATGAGGACAGACCCTATGTTAATAATAACCCCAGCAGTAATGGTAGTTAACATATAACAGTGGGATCTTATAATAATAACTGTTTAGTTCCTACTTATATAAAAGCCCTCATCTCCTTCAGTATCTTAGTTATATATATTTGAAACTGATCTTGTTCACTCCTATCTTTTTCATTTTACCTTATCATATTTGCCCACTCTCAAATGGATTGCAAAAATGGATTCCATTCAAGCTTTGCACAGTGGCAGTATTGTAGCCAATGAGGTTTATCCGAGGCACGATTATTGCTAATTGAAAACTTTGAAAAATGGATTCCATTCAATGATTTGGGGGGGGGCACAGAAATGCCTTTTGAACCTGCACCACTAGGAAAAAGATGCACACAGAGGAATATAGAATGGTGGAGTGATACGGTTACAGTGTACGCAGAGCACAGGGTCCACCCTTCAGAGAGTGAAGCCTTAAGAAGGCAACGGCCCAAGACAACACGGTGATTCTTCCAGCCAAAACTAGAGCTTGGGTCACCAGAATGTGACACACATAAGAGGAGATTCCCAAATCTGTGAGCAGATAAATCCCTCCTCCCCACAAGATCCCTGCAAAGCACATTACATTTTGTGCTTCACTATCCTTAACGAACTACCCTCCAGATAGAAAAAGTTGCAGTGTGAGAAAGTAGAACAAGACCTGGAGAAGGAGCCACAAGGCCTGGGTCCTACGCCTAGCCCTTGCCTGCAGGCCAGGAGACCTGTGGTAAGCAGATTCACCCTGTTTGACTGCAGTTCGCTCACTCTGGGAACACCACCACTGGCTCTGCCTTTAGCGTACGTAGTTAGAGACTAAAATAGAAGTGAAAGGCCAATAAGAAATGTTGCCCCAAGACTAAATATCAGGAGTATTTTTATTTAAAGCAGGAGGTGACGATCACTTATCTTGTGCCTAAATATAATGATACTATCCTCTGTTTCCACTTAGAAATCATCTGCTCTCATGGAGAGATGGAAGGAGAGGTGAGGGTGGTGAGGGCAAAGGGGGGTGGTATATGATGTGTGCATGTGTGGAAGTCTAATAACAAACCCCTTCATATGTAAAACTATAATGAAAACTAAAATCTTGTTGAAAAAAATCATCTGCTCTCAGCGGACTTTTCAGACTCCTGCCCCCACTCCAGATCTTATGAGTATACACACCCCCTATGCGGGTGGGCATGCATACACACACACACACTCACACAGCACTCTGAACTGTCTCTCTGGGGGCTAATCTCACAGGATTGAGATGGGGATTTAGGATAAAGAGAGAGAAATGTGGAATCTTAAGGGCAACACCTCAAGCAATTGAGATGCAGAAAGCACAGTTGTAAATCTTGAGCAATGCCTCCTCGGCCTGTACCACTATAAAAAGAGGAAAATACACAGGCTCGGGAAAACTGGCACAGAACTGTGCAGCTCCACCCTGGATCCACCTCCAGTCCAGCTCCTGATACAGCCCTTCCATGAATACTGGCACCCAGCCCATGTCAGGGCTGCTTCTCAAGCCTGAGACAGCCCACATTCTCCCATGAATGTATATCTACCTTCCTAAATAAACATCTGTCTATGTCTCCATCTGGCTTATGCTGAAATTCTTTTCCATCATGTATACCAAGGACCCCACCGGTCCTGAGTTGAGGTCCCCTCCTCCCTGGATCTCCTTGGACCCTTCTCCAGAGACATCTCTTCTCCCATGACAGGATCACAATCCACCCACTCACCCCATCTTCGTGGGCATCCCAGATGAAGCCATCACCATGGCCTTCTCATCTCAGTAATGAGGTAATGTTCATTCCTTCCTTGAGTGAATCCTGAAGGAAATCAAGCATAAACCAGATTGCTAGAAGCTGTATCCACTTTGGCCCTAATACATCCTCAAGGTACTGAAGACTTTTCTGGCTATAAACCCTGGGGTTTTCCATACTCTCTAATTCAGCCTGATTTCTGATAATTCAGCTGACAGCACTCTAGAACGGGAAAAATCTCACTGGATTACACCTCTAGTAGAGTTTTCTAAAGAAATAGTCTACTAGTCCATTCCCCCCAAAAAATGGTTGAGATAGATTTTTATTATTTCTGTTCATTATCAAATGTATCATTTTAGACCTGGAAATCTGAGCTTTTTCCTATGGACCCCTCCTTTCCTTTAAGTTTAACAGGGTGAGATGAGTCACTGGAGAATCCAACTTAACAGAGAAGACAAAACAAGTCCACAACAATCAACAGTAGACTCCAACCATATTTAAAATGAAATGAGAGGCAAGATGAAAATGGAAAAAAATTCTTTTCATTCTCAGTAAATCTAGATTTCAGATTTTCTTCCAAACCTTTAATGTATTACCATATGCCAATTAAATATTTGAGAGAAGGTTAATAAATAATTTGTTGAGTAGAAAGTTCTTTTGATGGATAACCCAGATTTTTTTTTTATTAGATGGATATGGAGATACAATTGAGGGGGAAACATTATCAAACATTCAAGAACAAAGGTATATATATTTAGTTATCCAGAGCTAATGCCATATCATGGATGCCCAGCTTGGGTTCCCCATGTTGCTGTTTCCCCCAGAAGAACCCCTGAGTTAAATGGATATCTCGTGGAGGTCAGAGATCTCCTTCTGAGATGATTCCCCCATATTCCCACCCTCCAGTCTGTTAGATATCCTTCCGAGGCCCTCCCCCCTCTCCATCCCCCACCCTACACCATCAGTTATCCTAGGCAATCATCCCCCTGTTGCATTAAGAATCATACAATTTGAAGTTATTATTAGCTTAGCCATCTAACATACTGCTTCCCTATGTATTCTAGCTTCCATAGATAAGGGAAACCATTCGGCCCTTGAGTTTCTGAGATTGGGATACTTCACTTAGCATAATTCTTTCCATCTCCATCCATTTGGCTGCAAAAGTCATAATATCGCCTTCTCTAATGGCTGAGTAGTATTCCACTGTATATAAGTACCAAAGTTTTTGTATACACTTGTCGAGTGAGGGCCTCTGGGTTGGTTCTATAGTCTAGCTATAGTAAATTGAGCTGCTATAAACATTGATGAAGCCACATCTCTATAATATGCTGATTCTAACTCTTTTGGGAAAATACTCAGAAGTGGGATAGCTGGGTCATAAGGTGGTTCCATCCTTAATTTTTTGAGGATTCTCCACAATGGTTTCCATAGTGGCTGAACCAGTTTGCAGTCCCACCAGCAGTGTAACAGTGTTCCTCTTTTCCCACAGTCCCTCCAGCATCTGTCATTGTTTGTATTCTTCATTTTTGCCACTCTAACAGGAGTGAGGTGGTATCTCATTGAAGTTTTGATTTGCATTTCCCTTATAGCTAATGATGTAGAGCATTTTCTCATATATTTATGGGCTTTCTG
>PVKS010017526.1:0-41843 GCA_004027875.1 Aplodontia rufa
TGGAAAGATACCCAGGAGTGGAATAGCAGGGTCATATGGTGGACTCATCCCTAGTTTTTTGAGGATTCTCCATACTGCTTTCCAGAGGGACTGTACCAGTCTGCAGCTCCACCAACAGTGTGTTAGTGTGCCTATCTCTCCACAGCCCCTCCAGCATCTATTATTGTTTATTTTCTTCATCTTTGCCATTCTGACTGGCTTAAGGTGATATATTAATGTGGTTTTCATTTGCATTTCTCTGATTACTAGAGATTTAGAGCACTTTCTCATGTATTCATTGGCTTGATCAATGTCCTCTGGTGAGAAGTCTCTATTTAGCTCTTTGGCCCATTTATCAATTGGGCTGTTGGTGTTTTTGTAGTTGACTTTTTTAAGGATTTTATAGATTCTGGATATGAGACCCTTGTCTGAGGAATCATAGTTTTTTTTTTTTTAATGTGGTTTTCGTTGCTCTGACACTTTGTTGTGTACGTAGTGCAGGGGTTTGAACCATGTCCCCACTCATGTCACATAAGCACAGTAACCACTGAGATACCACTCCAGCCCTTAAAGGACTAATTCTAATACTACCAGGCTTTACAGTATATAAGGGTCTGTATTTGGGACGGCCTTTCCTGAATACTTCAAAGAAATCCATTGGATGTTTCTAAAACCATTGTGACTTACAGATTTCCTAAGGTAAGAGCACTTTCATGCTTTGCAAAATGCATTCTCAATATCTATATTCATTTCATGCAAAATTAAAATTATACATCTGTTCAGGTGTTTCTAGTTTATAATTCAACACATCTGTTGTTCTGTGACCCTTCTTCTTAGGCACATTTACCAGTCTATGGAGTCTTAAAAAAGATATGAGAAATAGGTTAATTGAACATCTGTGGCTGTCTTCAAAACAGGATATACCCTCTGTCTCCGTGGTTGACTTTAGGAATATAACTATCCCTCTCTATTTTTTCATGCTTCATCTTTTCTTAGTATAGTTGTGGGTTTTTCTATGTCTATCAAAAGGTGTGTGTAATTATGAAATGGATAGAAATTTATTTTAAAATATTGTCACTAATAGAATACAATGATAAATTATACTTTTTTAATGATTGTGTATATACGAGATATGGTGTGCACCAGGATGAATATGTATTATACACATACATACATACGTATGCACTTTATTATATAAAATGCTACTAAAATTGTTAAGTAAACTTTAATAGTCAATTTTACATCATCGTTGCATTGATTGGCTTCTTTATGCATTCTATAGATTCTTTCCCATCAACTAACTGTATTAAGCACACCTGTGTTTAGCACGTTCCACTTTCTGTCTGACTATTCTCTTGACTAGGCAATGAACAGATGGTTTCAGATGCATAGGCAGAAAAGTTTGCAGATGTATTGCATGGAAATATGAAATGTGAGTTTTGTGATTCAAATGCTAAAATCCAACAAGGAAACCCCAGGCTTCAATGTAATATACAGAGTCCTATTGTGCATTAAAGTTTGATGTATTTGTGCACTCAGAATTCATCCCCAAACTATTTGATCTTCATTTAAAAGTGAAACATCTTAAAAATGACAGCTTACAGTACAATAAATAATGTTTTCTAAATATCATAAAGCTCAGAAATTTATACCATATTTTGTTATCTAGTCATAGCAAATATCTATATTTATGTTGTCTTGAATTTTGTTACATCATAGAAAATAATGTTAACTAAATTTGCTGACTTTTATGTAAAAGCATTATCAAAGGGAAACATGAGAATAATATGAAAGATAGTCTCAGAGATGTCTTCCTCAAGCCTACGTGTAAATAATAATACAGTGAAGACAAAGGATCTTTGAAAATATTTGTGTTAGCTTTCTGTCACCGTGGCCAAAACACCCAAGAAGAACAGGTTAGAGTAGAACAAGTTTATTCTAAACTTGTGGTTTCAGAGGTTCAGTCCATGGCTGGCTGGTTCCATTGCTCTGGGCTGGAGGCATGGCAGAACATCATGGTGAACGGTGTAGCAGTGGACAGCTGCTCAGCTCATGGCAGCCAGGAAGCAAAGAAAGAGAGTAAGGAGCTGGGGGACAAGATATAAACCTAAAAGGCACAGCCCCAGTGACCTATTTCCTCTAGCTATATCCAACCTGATCACAGTTACCACCTAGTACAGTAGTCCTTTCAAACTATTAATCCGTCAAATAGATTAATTCACTGATTTATAGCTCTCATAATTGTATCATTTTACCTCTAAATATCCCTGCATTAAATAGTAGTTTTTGGGGGGACTCCTTACATCTAAACCATAACAATATTCTCAACTCTTAAAGTTACAAAGACTAATAAGGGAGTACAAGAAGTAGTTTCCATCCATTCAAAATCTGAGTGCATATAGTCTTAATAGAAAATTTTTGTTTTCATTTAATTGATCATTTTTGGTTACATTCTCCCAAGATATTTACAAAAGAAATAAAATATAAAAAAATTAAGCTTTGAACATTGAGCTTGGCTAGTCCAGTACTGTTTACATACTCAATAGTACCCATCAACTTTAAAAGTAAATTAATTTTCTTTGTTATTATGGGCAAACACATATATCATCTTTATAACACTTTATTAGCCATAAGTGTTTTAAAAATGTGTTTTTATGTTGCAAATAATATCACAAACCCAGATCCAGAAAGAAAATTTTCTCCTTTTAAGATAGGCAGAGTAATACGGTACGTGGCAGCTTCTTCCTCTCCTCTCCACTGGCAGACTTTGCTAATCAACTTTGAAACACTTTTCTGCTTAGTATAATTGCAGCTTCTTATCTTCTATTTACCAATCAGAAGTGACATTCAAGGGATGCCTATCTACTAGGACAGCATTAATAATGGCTAGAGGTTCATATTGAGTTATGTGGTAAAACATAATATCTGTAGTATGAAATTGAGTTTGGGATAGGGTGGTGATATCCTAATGAACTTTCCAATCCATTACTCAAAAGGCTAGTAACACTTTGTTTCAAACTGAATTTGAAATGGCTACATATCTCCCTAAGGAGCAACCATCTACCTATTTATTGGAGGGGAAAAATTATTCATTTTAATGAGAATACTTTTAGGAAGGTGGAGAAACGCAAGACTGTTGAATACTTTTGGGATGACTTCTTTATGTTTTTCCAGGGAATATTGAAGAGATATTGCACTGAAATCTATTGGATCCATGGGACTTTAGCACTCTAAAGATTCTCCTTTAAATGCTTAAATTGCTCTAATCCTTACCTCCCAGCAGATTGTACATGAAAGGCATCTCGAAATCTAATTGTTCAAATCCAGAGAAGAAATCTAGGAATTTAATGCTGGAACTGTATTCTCTGATGAGTAGAAACAAAAAATTAAGCCTCAAATTTTTTCTGCTAGGCTGTCCAAATCCTTTTATAGGCAGTTTGGGGAGGGGGCAGAGAAAAAGGAGAGTAAAATCTGTGAGGAAATTCTATCCACGAATAGAGATTCACCCAATCTTGTATTTCTTGAAATATGTAGGTAAAATAGGGTACAATTAGGTGAGAAATCACAGTATAATACATGATTTCCTACTTGCAAACACTTCACCTTCTGAATACAGAAACTTTAATACAGAAACTCTTCATCCTGGCAACTAAAACATTCCTCTGGGCCAGTTTCCCTCCCAAAAACTATTGAAGTAGCCACTGATAACTGAAGAACTAAAAGAATAATACCATTTTAAAATTATTTTTAGGGTTTTTTATTTTTTTATTGAGAAATTTATTTTTTGAAAAATCATATAAGTTTTAATGAAATAATATCATTTGAATATAGATTCTGAAGATTAGATTTACCTCCAAGAGTGCCTCCCCAATTACCCACCTTATTCTTCCCCTCTCCTTTCCAAAACATTTCTAAAAATGTATTAGGTTGTATAACATTACAACTTATCCAGATTTAACACGTGATAATAGACCTCCTTTCTCAATGGCCTAGGTCTAGTTCCAGCCTCCACAGATGAGTGAAGACATTCGACCATTGGTTCTCTGGGTTATGCTGATTTCACTCAGCATAATTTCATCCATAGCCATCCATTTACCTTCAAAGGCAGCAATATCATTGTTTCTAATTGCTGTGTAAAATTCCATGGTATATATGTACCACAGTTTTGGGATCCATTCATACAGTGATATTTTTTAGTTTGTAAAAGCTATTTACAAAAAGTTTTATTCTACTATGTCTACTTCCAAATATATGAATTGCTTCTAAATATCTAGAAGGACTATGTATTTCTCATAAGAACTTGTCCACTATGCACACAGTGCTGGAAAATAAAATTACACATGTAGCAATGGTTATAAACTGAGGTATCTTCTAGCAGGACTATTTTGTCCTTGAACCTTTCCCTCCTCACTGCCATCTCTACTTTCAGTACAGTGGACAAGTACAGGCATATGTAATACTCAGAGATATTGAACAAATTCATATCCAGAAGTCATTTAGAGGGCACAGCCTTCTTATGAATTGCCATACAAAATGTACAAAATGTGCTAATTTTACTTGGTCATACCCTGGCAACCTGTTTAACATCTAGACATTGTAAAATTGGAATTCATTTTTCCATTATATACATTGTAAGCACATTAAAACAAAATGCACAAAACATACAGAAAAATGATGTCAGAGAATGTTCAAATTAGAACACACTAACATATTACCTTTTGCAATTGCTTCTCTCCCACCTCCTCCACATCACTGAACAAGCACAGATGGCACTACCCTGCTCACAGAGGTGATTTCAGAGTTCCATCTTCAAAAGACAATATTTCATATGAATTTAGGCAAAAAGATATTTACAACGTGATATTTTACCACATCTATATTTAACATACATCAGACACTTATAAACATCTAGGCAGATTAAATGTTTCAAGTAAAGACTCAATTTGTCAACTATATACAAAACAGTATTGAATAAACTTCACACATGTAGCAATAATTCTAACTTGAAAATGTCCTTAAGGTTTCAGCATGCTATTTCCACTAAATTCAGAAATACTACAAGGCTGTCCCCTCTCACCACTCCTATTCAATAAAGTCCTTGAAACATTAGCCAGAGCAATCAGGCAAGAAAAGGAAATCAAAGGGATACAAATAGGACAATAAGTCAAATTATCTGTTCTTTGATGATACAATCCTATATTTAAAAGACTCAAAGAACTCCAGCAGAAGACTTCTGGAATTTATAAATGAATTTGGTAAACTTGCAGGATACAAGAACAACATCCTTAAATCAACAGCTTTCCTTTACTCCCACAGTGAATCAACTGAGGAAGAAATCAGGAAAACTGTCCCATTCACAATAACCTTAATAAATAAAACAAAATACTTGGACATTAATCTAGCCAAAGATATAAAAGCTCTAAAATGAAAACTATATAACACTGAAGAAAGAAACTGAAGAAGCCATCAGAAGATGTAATTACATACCATATTTCTTTGATAGGCAAAATTAATATTGTCTAAATGATCATCCTACCAGAAGCACTATGCAGATTCAATGCAATCCCCATCAAATACCAATGACGCTCTTCACAAAATTGGGAAAAATTAATCCTTAAATTCATTTGAAAAAATAAGAGACCTAAAATAACCAAAGAAAAATTGAGCAAGAAGTGAAGCAGTGGGCATCATAATAATGGATCTGAAACTACTACAGAGCTTTAGTAACAAAAACCGCATGGTATTGGTATCAAAATAGACATGAAGACCAACGGAATAGAAGAGAAGACACAGAGACAAATCCACAAACCTGTAGTTTTCTATGTATTCAACAAAAGATGCAAAAATATATACCTTGGAGAAAGGACAGCCTTTTGACAAATGGTGCTGGGTAAACCAGAAAGCTAGCTTTATGTAAAAAAGAAAAAATGAAATTAGACCCTTATCTATCATAGCAACACAGGCATATCAATGTTTATAGCAGCACAATTCACAGTTAGCCCAGATGCCTGTCACTATATGAATGAATTAAGAAATTGTGGTCTATACATACAATGGAGCCTTATTCGGATATTAGAAAGAATGCAATTATGGCATTCACTGGCAGATGGATAGAAATGAAGAATATTGTGCTAAGGGAAATTAGCCAAAAGAGGGGAGGAGAGGAAAAACAGAGGTGGGTAAAAGGAGGATACAGAAGGGTGGGGGGTATAAAAATGTATTTTCTGCACCTATCAGTAGAAGAAAGGGACCATAGGATGGGAAGAGGAAGAGGGAGTGCTTGGGTAGGATATTGGCCAAATTATATTGCTATACATGTGTGCATGTATGACTATGTAACAACAAAACCTATCATTATGTACAACTTTAATACAGCAATAAAAATGTGGAACAAAATAAAATGAATAAAAAGGAGTAAGTAAAATAATAACACTTCTCTACCAATTAATATAGAAAAAAATTAATAATTATAAAATTTATTTGGTTAATATATAATATGCAAGGACAAATTTGGTATAACAATTTTAGCCCGTATAAAGAAAGAGTAAATGTGTGTGGGTGTGTGTATATATATGTACACATATACATACATACATAGATTCTGGCCTTTCACCAACTCAGTTGACTCTAATGCTCAAATTTTCAGTAGAAAATCTTTCCTAGGAATTGTAACACAAAACATACAAAATTTGTTTACTGATTTTGTTTTTGTCATACATTGGCAATCTTTTTAATATCTAGAGAGACTAGATGTAGATTAGACTCTGTCTTTACATACATTGTGTACACACCTAAGTAAAACAAAACCCATAGACTAAGGAACAATGGTTACTCTGCCCCATTATAAGCACAAGCATGGTGCTCCAGAGCACCAGCACACAATGTGTAATACAGGAGGTTTGGCTATTGCTGCCCCAAAATATTTCCAAAATATTTTAAAAAGAAGTTTACAAAATGTGTTTATATTTTACTACTTCTACTTTTAACATGTTTCATGCATGTTATAATATCTAGAAAGACTAGATATTTCAAAAAAGGACTTATACTTGTCAACTACATATATAGTAATGAGAAATAAAATGTATCTGCAAAACAATGGTTGTAATACAAAAAAAATTCTTTTACATATAACCAGAAGATTCATGGTTTGATTTTTATATCAACATTTCCTTCTAAATAATAGTTGTCTTTAATTAGCAATATTATATTGTAAAATTAACAAACTAATGCTATTTGCAATTAGCACTTGATTGACACTTGTCTGGTTTATAGTTGTTTAATGCCCAGATTTTTAATAATATAAAACAAATTCTAAAAAGTAAATCATTTTAGGGACAAAAAGTTAACAAAAATTATTTATATAATAATAAGCCATTTTATTGGCCTCCTCTACTAGCTAATATGTCTAAAAGTCATAAACATGAAATTCCAATAACAAAATTGTTTTTATTAATTCTCCAAAGTATTAATTAAAGCAATGAATTTTCCATTAGGATGCTGACTTAGTTATTGCAATAAAACAGCCTTTCCTACAAAATTGAGCTTATTATTAAATTTTATTTTTAAAATGTTATATGATGAGAATGTATGACAGCAAAAAAGTAAATGTCTTAAAGAATTTTGTACCTAAGAAAATGTAATTACTATAAGTATGTTAATAGCATAAATTCATTATGGCTATAACTACATACTTAGCCAAATTTGAGTTCAAACAAGTTATTTCAAAAACAATAAATTTGCAAACCTTTTTCTTTTCCAGATTGCCCCATATGTGTAACCATAGTTTCAGGTACAATTTTTAAAAACTATTCATAAACAGATGTGAATCATCCGTGTTTAATTCCTTGAAAAAGATGGAAGCTATTATAGTAATATATTTTGGATAAATTATGATTATACTATGAATAAAAAATATCTCCATTGTATCATTCCTTTTAAACCTTTTCATCTAAAAGGTTTATCTTTGAGTCAGATTTTTCCACTTATGACACATTCTGATAGCGTCTGGCCTACTTTTATGGCTTAAAGAGTGTTCATTAAAATGAAATACATTAACATATAAGCCACAGACAGGGAAGATGAAATTGCCTTAAATAACTACCAAGGAAGTAGGTGTAAATGAAAACAGTTATAAGTTGAAAATTAATTCAGGCATTAATACTTTGATACCAGGCAGATTCTAGACTAGGCAATTAATTATTCATTCTGAAATGCTAGAAATAGTTTTATTATTGAGAGACAGAAAAACTTATAGATAAGACTGGTCATTCCAAAAGAGGGTAAGTGAAAATTATAAGTTAACATTCTCTGAAACTTGAAAACTAAACATATACTGTGGGAAGAAATGCAGTCACTAATATAAACTTATTTCTAGAAAGTGTATTCTCAGTAGAATTTTTAATATTGGTGAGGGAGAAAATGGAAAGACTTGAATTTTTCAAGGAAGAAATTCAATGTAAATAAATAAAATCTATGTTACAAAAACCTAAGAATAGAAAGGTTAGTATATGCCTCTATATTTAGGTCAAATGCAAAGAAAAACCTTTTCCTGACAGTGCCAATTCTCTGCAATGTCAAGAGATTTAGCAGTTTCCAATGCTGAATTCTCCTGAGAATGTGCTGTAAAGCAAAATGCACTTTTGCTTACTTACACATCAAAGAAAAACCAGAGCTGGCAGTAGTTGAAGCAGTAAAAGCAAATTTGATTCGGGAACTATTGTAGTAGGGGGAAGGACCTCAGTTTGGAACAGGGCTCACTTCTGAATACAGCAAGGAAAGGCAGGGATTTATAATGAAGCAGCAGAGAGGGAGGTGAATAGGTGGAAAATTGTGAAGAGGAAACATCAGGGTGAAGGGGTATTCTGGTTAAAAGGACCTAACAATTCTTGGTTAAGGCAAGCCAGAGTGATTGCTATCACCTGGGGAATGATAAGGGTGAGGGATTTAATCAATAAGGAGAATCATCAGGAACTGATGGTGAAAGATTCGCTCCAAATTTACTGATCAAGATTCTTGCTATGACCACATATCACCATTGTTCAAAATGTCATTGGTCAGACCATGTCATAAGGTCTTGCCTAAAATCTTCCCAAATGCTTGGAAAGAGAGGAGAACCAGAAGTAGTTATGCCCTGGATGTGTCTAAAATACTTAAACAGATTAATTTTATAGGGGTAGCATCCATAGCACAAAGAAATAAAGTGACTTTCCAAGACATTTACCTGAAAAGTGAATGAATCTAAACTTAAATAAATTAAAACCAAAATCCCATCCTCTTATTAAGCAGTACATATGAAGAAAAGAATTCCTGTCTAGAGTACCACTGATTGGGGGTAGTGGGCCATATGGTATCTATTCTGCTTGAATAATATACTTCATAGATTCTTCCAAATATTAATTTCTTATCCCTTTAGTGAATCAGGGCAGGGACCATTTGACCACTACTGAAAACTCAAGTTCCTAAGGCAGTGCCAGAAACATAGCAAGTGTTAAAAAAACTGTGGTTGAAATCTACTGAATAGATGCCTAATTTGTGTCTGGTATTATTTATGACATTATATACACCAAGATGTACATTTGGGGTTGCTTTAAGAATGATAAGGATGTTTTCAATGATGTATATACTTCCTTCCTCATTTATAAGGTGAAATTAAGCTATATGATAAATCGCCCACTCCTCCATGAATCCTTTCCACTCTCCAAGTCCAAATGGTGGAACATTCAGTCTTTGGAGTTATTTTGGCTTCTCCATCATTTGCTTTCCAGGAGGGATTTTTGGAGCTCCCACATTCAGCACAGATTAGATTTTCCTTCTGAGACTATTTTCGTTGAAATATTCCCTTCCCAACCATTCATCATGTATTCTTTTTTTTTTTTTTCAGTCCTGTTAATCTGTATGTGGCATGGCTCTTTAAAGTTGAAACTATGCTGTGTCCTCCAGTGTTTTTTCCTCTCCTAGGTTGTGGGACATCATTCTTTAGAAGTACCATTCCTTTGAAGAAACTTTTCTAACTCACACTTGGTCCTCTTGGGGTTCAGGATTGACAATTTTCCTCCTCACTAAACTTTTCTTGCCCTATTGCTGTGGAATTTTTTTAATACAGTCCTTCATGCAAAAACACTGTGACCACAGTTATAAGACATCCAATTTCCAGTTTAGGCCTGAGACACTTGACTTACAAAATCTTAATCCTTGCTGTAAGAGAGTAAACCATGTTCAGCTCTGCATCCGCTTCAGCCACCACAGCCTCTACTGGTGTCCAAGGGATGCCATTACCATTCACTTTCTTTTCTTATTTGAATTACTTGGTAAGAATAACTGGACCACACTTTTCCGTGATAAAGGAAAATCTTCATGTAGTACTTAGGGCAATAATTAGCTTTTGGGAAAGATTTAGGGAATTTGATTCCTTCCAAGATCTTGAAATACACCACCCTGCAAGCCCATATGACTTGTTCTGACCAATGAAATTTTGAACAATTGTGATAGAAAGAGCCGTTATGCAATACTCACTCTCTCCCAAGTCCAACAAGGAGAAAATTTGCTCTTTCCATGAGCTATAGTAGCAATGTTAGCCTGGTCACTAAGAATATACAAACATATATGACAATAAATAATCATTGGTTAGGCTAATTGCCTGATATTTTAAGGTCCATTGTTACAGTGTTGTCTAATTCATCCTAATGGAGGCTTGGATTAAATAAAGTTTAGAAGTGCTTAGCACAATACCTAGGATATAGTAAGCACTCAGTAAGTATTAGGCTTGATTCTGGATGCAGGTGTTTTCCCTGGAAAGGTTTAGGTTGTTTCCCTGGTGCCCAGAAGGACAAAGTTTTAGCCACTTCTCTTAGTATAAGAACTCTCCTATTCTCAGTGCAGTGAAACTATCAACCTCTATCCATACAGACTCATATGAAATGACTAGCTCCTTCTTTTATTTAAATCACTGTACGTTGACAATATTTGCTGTACCAAAGGGGCTCATGTTATTCAGCTCTACAAAGTCGCAAATAATATATATTTGAAAACAAGTGGTAGCTGATGTAAGCACCAGATGGCTCAAACATAAAATCAAGGGAGCTGCTTTTAGCTCTACCCCAGGGCTCTTAAAACCGCCTTCTCAGTGCTCCTTTATATGTTGTAGTTTATTTCTGAAGTGACAATAAAATTGGGAACAGCAGAATGGAAAGGCGCACCACAGCCTCGGCATGTTTTAACAATCTGCTATGCATATGAGATGAATCGTTGCCATCACTAGAATCAACACCATCTTGACACATGATTCAAACGTCAAAAATATCCAAGAATGTAAGATGTCTTTGAAACAGTGACAAAAAGCTAAAGTCAAATCCAGATTGGAGCCTGATCCCTGAGAGGATCTTGTCTCCTCTTCTCTAGATATTGAGAAATTGTAGGGCATAGTTTTGGCTGAACACCTAAGGAATCCGTTATTGCAATCCTTTGTGTGGATGGCAGCAGGGAGTGTGCCTCACTTAGTGAAGAGTCTTCACATGGCAAGATAGGAAACGCAGGGCAGAAAGAGCTCATCTTTCTAGCAAAGTCACTCCTGTAATAAGCTGTTGATCTAATAATCCCTTAATCTAGGAATGGATTCATTTATGCATGGATCCATCCTTTGAAGAGGGCAGAGATCTTTTCTCAGTCAGTTCCCAAAGGTCCCACCTCTCAAACTCCATTAGTATGTATCTTTGAGGATTAGTTTTACAACACAAGAAATTTAGGGGACATATTCAAATCATAACACTACTTCTCTGGATTATTTTGAGGATTAAAAGACTTCATGAGCTTAAGACATTTAAAATATTGTCCAGCAATAAATATATAATACTATTATCACCTTTAAATCCAATTTTCCTTATTTAATATTTGACAGAAGTATTTAGTTATATTACCTAAAGCAAATTTTATTTTAATTATTTGGCTATATCCCCCACTAGAGAACAAATGCTGCCTTATTTACCTTTGTACCCCCACACTCTTTGCTGCAGTTAGTAGAGGATCCATTACCTTTTGAATAGATGAATGAATTAACAGACAAATCAAGTGACTCTGTTTCTTACTGTAAATATTTTTATTCTGCCTTCTGATAAATAAATAAGCTTTTTTGAAAAAAGAAGGATCCCCGTTTATTTAGATTTTAAAAAGATCGGTCATGGGATTGGGGATTTAGCTCAGTGACAGAGCGCTCGCAAGGCCCTGAATTCGGTCCTCAGCCCTCAAAAAAAAAAAAAAAATTGGTCATTTCACCTTCACACTAATCTAGTTAAATGCTAATCTAATATCTTAGTATTTAGAAATACTAGAGACTAAAAAGCTATTTTGTAATTCTTTAAAAAAAAAAAGCTTAGTTGGGCAGGGAAGTGCATGCCTGTACTGCAATGACATGAGAGGCTGAGGCAGGAGGATTGTAAGCTAGAGGTCAGCTTCAGCAATTTAGTGAGGCCCTCAGCAACTTAACAAGACCCTGTCTCAAAAATACATAAATTAATTAATTAATTAATAAAAGGACTGGGGTGTAATTCAATGGTTATGCTTTTCTAGGTTCAATCTGTAGTGCTAAAAATAAGATAATACTTTTCCTTTTAGTAGCTTACCCCTTCTATGCTTTTTAGAGCTAGATTCCTCTACACAGATATAATATAATCATTGAAACTCTAAAAATCATAATATTTCCAGGTTGAATCATCCTTTGAATATCACATATTCAGTCTGATAATTTTATAGGGAAGATAATAGTAAACAGCAAATGATGCCATAAAGAAGTCATAGTGAGAAGTTCCTTCCCAATCAACTCTAAATTTAATGCCTGAGGGGCTACTTCTCCACACACAGTCTGAGCATTCTGCTCATATCTGGCCTCCTAGAGAGGCAGCTGCCAGGGCTGCCCTGTTCCTTGTCACTCATCGCACCCACCAAAAATGGAAGGTTTTGTCATGAAAGGAAGCATGTCTGCAAAACAGCATAGTCCTCATAGAGTTTAAAAGAATAGGAGTAAGTTAACACAGGGTATGGCTTGAGACAGAAACAGAGAGACAAGAAGAAGGAATGAAAGAGAACATACAAAACTGAGATTTAAAAGGGTTATTGGAACACTGAAATTGACATACAGCATTGGCTTCCAAAGGACTCTATCTCCAAGCTAAGAGAGTTGTAGAGAGAATTTCTCTTCCGCAAAATATATTTGGGCAGTTGCTGTGGAAGCCAACAAAACTTAAAACAGAACTATTAAAAAATGAGGAGGGCAAGTAGGTTGTCTGTACTTGGTAAGTATGAAAGCCCCCCATTCCTTCTACGAACAGCTCAAAGACAGATCTTGATCTTCAGTTTGGGATCAGCTGAGAATCACTAAATCAGCAGGACACCGTAGCCCATACCACTCCTTCCTATTGGACTAAGATGTAATATCTCTAGCATCTAACAGCACTTGTCAGATAACAATTAATAGTCATTGTGGGATATACTAATGAATAAAGTCGCTCAGAGGGAGCTTGCAACCAATTGGCTATAGGAGATCTGACCCGGCAGTCAGGAACTAAACTTTGATCTTGGTTCTGGTTGCAAGGACCATTATGGCAACTGACATGTTATTTCCTCTTCCTTGATTATCTGCTGCCCCACTTTTTTTTCCTTAGAAGACTATGATTTGGTTGAGACAGCAAGTATCTTGGGCAGACGCTACTATTTCAATTTGCATAATAGAAATGGCCTTAATCCTACCTTAAGTTTTTTTAAAAAAGCTTTAAAATGTACACTACAATGAAATTTTCAATGCACTCAGTAATAGAACTCCCATCACTTTGGAATCAGATTTAAATTATAACTTTCATATATTTAATTAGGAGTCAGGCACAGTGGCACTTGCCTATAATACCAGCAACTTGTGAGGCTGAGGCTCCCAAGTTCAAGGCCAGCCTCAACAATTTAGTGAGGCCTTCAGCAATTTAACGAGACCCTGTCTCAAAATAAAAATATGAAAAAGGCTGAAGATGTTGCTCAGTGGTTAAGCACCTTTGGGTTCAATTCCCAGTACTTTAAACAAAAAAAAAAAAAAAAGATATTTGATTAGGTTAAGTCACTACTCTCCATGAATCTTCCAACAGATTTCTGAAGATTCTCACATGTGTATGACAGGTATGCATGTACAAAACAAAATATCACACATGAGCAGACACATTCACATACATATATGAAATTGTACATGTGTTTTTTATTCATCCAGTAAATACTTTTTGAGTACCTATCATGTGCCAGGAGTATTTTAGGCAAAACCTCTGAGTTTTTGAAGGTTATAGTGAGAAAGGAAACAAATAGTCAAAATGCTTATCAGGTCACATATATGCATATCATATCATACACATGCATACACACATGTATATGTATGATTAGGTATGTACTCACTTTATATTCCAGTATAGATGTTCATAAATATTTGCACTCATTCAAACCAATTTAAGGGAGAGTAACAAATCTTTCAACAGTTAAATGCGTTCCAAAATTGGTGGGTCAGACTGTGTTGCCAAGAAATATCATTTGTAGTGTCTTTGTGCTTCAGTTACTTCTTCTCCTTGCTTTGTGGAGTTGTGAGAACCAAATGTTATCATAGGAGTGAAATTATAATACCACCTTCTCTGGCATCATCACTGTAGAGGCTGGACTTTTGTTGATTTTTTTCTTGTTGAGTAATATTACTGGGTTAGGGCATTGCAAAGGGTTGCCTCTTCTACATAGTCACTGGGTTGTGAGTGAAAAGACCAATTTCTAGTTTCAACCCTGCATTTAGTGAATGTATGATTTTGCTGCATTACTGTGTCTGTCTGGGCCCTTTTTTCTCATCTGGAAGAGGCACTGGTGGCATCAGAATAGCCTCTAAAACTTCTTCAAGCTATTAGGTCCTCTTTCTCTAACTGGAATCATTTACCCTGGTACCTCACTGCTCACAGAGCATGTCACATCGTGCCCTCTCAATAGCTCATACTCTCCAGAGCATTGCACAGTGCTGAAAGTGCTGGAGCCACGCTTGTCAGCAGGCTTGCACCAGAAATGAACCCATCTGACTTCCCCTTCTGTTGTCTGTCACAAGCCTGGAGAAAGCATGAGATTTGCTAATGTTTAGTATAGCAGTTCTCAGGAAGAACCCCCCCACACACAACCCCAGATCATGATAGATTTCCCCACTTCTTGCTCCTGAAATATTCCAAACTTATTTACCACACTGTTAATTATTTAATGACTTTATTGTTTTTACTAATTACCAACTCCCTTACATGAGTACATGTTATAAAGAAAAGAATTTGTCATATCTACCCTGTTTCAACAGCACCTAGCATAGTGTCAGGAAAATAGAATATTCTCAAAAGATGTGTTTAAAAGGGATGAATAATTCCAAATTGATCTGATTTGTCAGTGTGACACCGCACAGGCAGTTATTTTTGTAGGAAAGCCTCCTTAGTCATCCCTCACAGCTTTGCCCTTGGCCTTTGATATTTTTCCTTGACTGAGCCAATAGTTGCCTCTTGGCAGGCCTGGTTTTCTACTAGTATCAGTTTCCAGAAAGTTGTTTCATTGCCACATTTCTTCAAATAGAGCACTAGGAGGACTGCAACAACACAAATTCTGCCAACCTATGGTGCTCCTATGCTTCCATGTTGAGCTCGAGCCAATCTTTATCCACCTGCCTCAAAGAAATGCACACGACTGCAGCCCCCTTCTGAGTTTGTCAGGAAAGCCTCATAGCATCCCCTTTCTGTCAGGTTTTGCTATTGTCGCCATTTCATACTGGCCCAATGCTGATCTCACTTTATGTATCTCCCCGATGGAAAGCCAGTGTTCCGGGGACATTTATCACCAACCTCAAGCTACCATTGTTATTGTCAGTTTTCAGGATCTTACATTATTACTCAGATATTTACAAACATATAGTATGTGTAGTGTCTGGAAATAGCTAGAGACTTAGACTATCTTCCATTATATCGGAAATTTTGGATGTAGATCACATATGAAAGATGCGAAAGTTAGTATCCTTCAACTATATGTCAGACACTGTGCTAGGTATTTTATCTTGATTATGCATCTTTAAAAATCCTTATTACCTGTTATTAATGATCTTTAAAAAATCTCACAGCTACTGTATGGAAGATACTTGAATCTATGTCTATCTGATGCCAACCACATGAATGAAGTATCTCAAATGATAAGGTTTGATTTGAATTGGTCAAATCCCCCTATAGATCCAGTGTATCAAACTGATAAGTAATGTGCTAATTCAGGGGAAGGAGGATCTCAAAGCATTGGCCAATTGCCAGTTCCTCCAAAATCCCTCAAAAATCTAAACAAGAAAATACAGTCAGTAACCAAGACCAGTCGTCTGTATAATCTTACACAGGGAAGAATTGAAAAGAACTAGCAGGTTGTTGCCCAGTCCTTGAAAATTACAAGAATTTGGTAGTTTTAAAACAATAAACACTCTATTACTTACATGATGTCTACACCCTGTATATCTTTGCATGATATTAGTATGATGGGCTTTTATAAACATATAAAGGGTCTATGAATATATGAGAGGTTGATACTTCTCTTGGATTCTTATTGTATCATTGACCACATTTTCTTTATTTCTATGTGGATTCTAATTTGCATTAGAAAGGAAACCAAGTGCATTTGTTAAAATATGAGACAGCTTTTATTCTGTGATGTTGGGAAACATGTTTCTAAAATAATACCAGTCTCATCAGATTATTTTCATAGATTAGTATCTACGTAATGACACAATTCAAACAACATTGGCCTTGAAGTGATATATGAAATATTCACTCTAAGCCAAAGTAACTCAATGGCCTTTAGGCTTCATGTATTTGCTGAAAGTTGGAAGTTTACCCAAAAGAAGTCTGGGGTAAACATTTGTATTGTTTGCAATTCATAGCATGGACCAAAATACTTTTCTAAATCGTTCCTTCCAGTCTCATTCAATGAGGAATATATTCCAGTGACTTTGAATGAAGTCTAGAAAGCTATTTCATAACATGCAAATGCACCATTTGTGAATAGTGTCCTTTGGTTACTACAGAAAATATTTTCCTTACTCAAAATAGAACTGGCTTCTGGTTAATTAAGAAGAAGTTTTCACATTGAGCAAAGTAGTTTTGACCAAGATTAAGTATGGCAATATTAACACTGTCTCAGGACATTTACCAAGATATAATATGCATGCTTCCTTTCTTAGCTTTGACACAAAGTTTGCCTTCAAAAGGACATTGGAGAAGGACACATTTGGAGATACTTAAAGGAACATTCTAATCTTTACCCCTCTGTGATTCCTCCTTTACCCCATAACGTACACTTATTCAATCACCTGCAAACACTAGTTGCATGTAGGCACAAAAACTTCTCCACAATAAATGCAGAATATCTTGTGGATTTGTAGAGTTACAGTGGAATTTTGTTGATGGAGTGGAGCTGATGGTAACATGCAGATTTTCCTTTGTAAATATTTGGGGAAAAAAGTATTTTTGCAACCTTTTTATTAATAGAAATAGATTTCTTAAGAAAAATATTGATATCTAATTTTGAATTGTTTGATAATCACTTAAAATGAATTGTTGATAGTGTTACAATGATTTTAAAGACATTTATTATAACTCCACTTAAAAAATAAAATTTATAGGTACATGTATTTGCCAGTCACTGTGCTGAGTAATTTATATGTGTTACTTCATTTACTCTCTCTCCAATGTAGAGTGGTAGCTATCATTGTTATCTCCATTTATAAATGCAAACACTGAGAGAAGATGAGTAGCTAAGTATTAGAGCAAGGATTTGATTTTTGGTAAGTTTCTTCCGGATTTTGTTCTTAATCACTTTGCTAAATCATCTTTTAAACAACAACTATCTGAAGGAAACAAAAACAACCCGGTGAAATAGTTGGGCCAACATTATAACCTCTTAATCATGTAGGAGAAAAGTGAAATCCAGAGCTTCCTTAGAGTTACACACCTGCGCTACCAGATGGGATGGAATCTAAGTCTTCCCACCACCAGGAGAGTGCCATCTGTGTTAGACAGTAATACCCCATGGTCTCCTATGTCAACTATCACCATGTGACTATTCAAAGGAAAAAGTGTGACCACTAAATCCTGCTCTATGTACAAAGTCCCTATGATTCCAGTGCTCAAAGAGGCCTTATACACTTCATACACCTTTGTTTTTACTTTCTTCTTTTTATTTTTATTTTCAAAGAGAAAGAGAATTAATTGTATTTATTTTTTCATCTGGTTTTACTTTCCCTGACACTTAGCTGTGTATGTGGTACTGGGGTTTGAAACCAGGGCCTTGCACATTTTGTCTTCTGTGTCCATCTCAACTGTCTTTCTTCTGTGGTCCCCATCAGCCCTAACCTTGATCATTCCAGAGCAGCATCCTCTTCACTCCACTGTGAAAACGATAGGATTGTACTCCACAATGACAGGGAGTCCGAGCTTTCAGATGAAACCATGGCAACCAAAACAATTGAGTTCTGCCATGTCTCCATAACACAATCACATTATTCCTCAACAGCCTGAAAGATAACTCACACATATCACTACCTATATAACAGTGTAAAGACAGAGTAACAACCTAGAATACAAGTGTGACCTTCCAAAATGCACAGAAATGAAGGGTTTTGGTGCTGGACAATTCTAGTAATATATCATGTGTGCATAGATATAAAACAATAATTAATGTTGTCTACAGAAATAGTCATTACCTTCCTATAGCACACTGTCTCCTCCGTTTTTCATTTTAATGGATTTCTCCTGTTCTGGACAAAATTACATTTACAAAAGAAATAGAATTTTGTTTTACATGATACCTCATGCTTCCACATAACTGTTGAAAATGTCTGTCTTGGTGAACTTCTCTTCACCCCTGTTTTATGTATGATTAAAACTATCCCCTTGCTAAACCTATTCCCCATAGTAGTGCTGTAGCCAACAATGATGTATTCTGCTGTAACCCTGTAGTGCCAACTAACTCTGATTCTACACATAAGAGACAATAAGAAAATCTCACCAAGGACCTTTACTGTTGCTGATCACGAGAGGTCATTTGGCACCTCGTGAAGAATATTTCACTGTACAAGTTGATTATGAAGGCAACGGAACAGCAGCTCAAATCCAGTCCATTTAAAAACAATGTTTTTCTTGAATGCTAAGCAATTTCTTTAAACTACTGTTAGCAGAGTGGAAGTTTATAAGTTCAAGAATCCGATTTAATGGTGTAAATCAGTTATAACATTCCCTGAACTCTCCAAACAATTATTATTCTATGGCACCAAGTCTTAAACAGAAACAAGCAACTATACTTGGTGCTGGCTCAGAATATGAGAACAAGATTGAAAAATGGTCGGCAAATCCCTTCCTCAATACAGAGCCTGTGAGAAAATATTCAGGAACTAATATTGAATTTGTCTGTCTTCCAGTTTTGGTGACAGACACTCCCTGCTTATTAGCTATCTCCAATAGAAAGCCCTGGGAAAGCCAGCTGTGGTGAAGAATTGTAAGATCTCTCATATAGGAATGTTCCATTTAAGTAATTATACATATAATAAAGTGGAAGGCTAGAGAACGGAATGTTAAGACAGAGATCTCTCCTATTTTTACACCTTATTAACGGTATGATTATGAATAGGATCTTCAACCTCTCCGTGCTTCATTTTCTCATCTATAAAAGGGGAATTAATAATAGTATCTATCTCATAGAGTAGAGGAATGATAAAATGTGTTAATGTATGTGAAACATTTTTATTGGTATCATTTGCCTAGTACATAGTAACAGTTTGACAATGTTCCTAATTGCATTTAGTATAATAAAAGGAATTTTGTTACTTTCATAGCTACTGAATAAGTAGTTTTTGAAATAGTGAACCCATGATCTCTGAAGAGTGAAAAGAAATACAGAGCTGATTTATTGGATCTAGTCAGTTTAAACTACCTAAACTTAGATTTTCTAAGTAATGAAATAATAATAACATTATTATCTTTCTTCTTAAAAACAGTTTGAGTATCTTCAGTTAGTAGAATCATTGATTTGTGTAGAGATGAAGGAGGAAAGTTTGATTTTAAATATTTTTGTATATCTACAATTTCACATAAAATCCCAATTCAGAATTAAAATACATCTTCCTTCACAAAAGTTGTAGATCTTAATCTACAAATTTATATTTAAATTTTTGCCTCATTTAATATTGTTAGAAATACCCTAGCTTCTGTAGTTATTTTCCAGTAACTAATATGGCTTGCAAATATTGAAACCAAAGTATTTACTACTTTTCATTGGAAAAATTAATATCTAAATTTTAGGTGGAATTTTGTCATTTATTTAGTTTCAATTATTTATGTTGTTTTCCATCTTTTCTGGTACTTGTTCAAGTTAAAATCTCTCCAAACTTCAAGATTTTATTTAATTTTTTCATCATTGATTCACATATACTCATTTTTTCTCTTTGCTTGTATACTATAGCTGCTCACTCCAACTTGGCTGTTTATATAAAGTATCTTCAATCTTCCCAACAATTCTATGAAATAGGAGCTTTGAACTAAAATTGATAAATGAAAAAACTGGGGTCTGGGGAGTTTCATTATATTGCTCAGCACTAGGCAGCTGAAAAATGACAGGTGTGAGATCTGATCCAAGCTTAATTTGGGTCCTTTCTAACTCACCAAGCTACCTCACGTCTAGGCATGGAGCTGATGGTTTTTTTTGTTTGTTTGTTTGTTTTGTTTTGTTTTTGTTTTTGTTTTTATCAACTATGACCTTAGCACAGCTTATCCCATTTTGAGTGGTTTGATCTAATCTTATTCTGATTTCTCTTCTGTTTTATGCCCATGAGATTCCTAAATTTTTGTAATCTGAATCTACAATCATCTAGTTTCTCTGTTTCTAAATCTAATTTTACATAAAATTACTACACTAGGGCTTCTACCTTATCTTGGTCTATATGGGGGGAACAAAATCTCAAATTGGCTGTGAAGTCATAATTAGGGAGTGCATCTTGTGTGCAACATAATGTTTTATGCACTAAATTCCTGTATTCTTTTAAAAGGCCTTTCTGTGAGACAATATGGCTTTACATAAGCAATTTAGCTCTACATAAGCAAGCACAATGAACAGCTTGGTTCACTGGGACAGCTCTTTGTTTCTACCATACTCCACTGAGATGAAGTTGTAGTTTTATACCACCCATATTTTCTTCAATAAACTCTCAGATCAGCATTAGAAATTCGAAACAGTGGATATCCAAATTACTGACCACAAAAACATTATGCACTATTCCATTAAATTTTGTTTTTCCATGAATCAAATATTGAAGAGGTATTTATTTAAGCCATGTTATTTTCATTTGTTTTAGTATTACAAAATTCATTCATTTGAGTGTGTTCTGTTGATATTTATGAATTTATTTATTTATTTTCATTATTTTAAAGGAGCATCTTTTACATTTTGCATTACAAATAAAATTATCTGAGGTTTCACTGCCAGCTCACCAAAAGAATGATATTCATTAGAGTATCATTCCTTTTATGATTTTTTAATTTGGAAATTTATTAAGTTTTATAACTAATGGAATTTTGATAAAATTTTTGAATGTTCTTATAGTTTAAAAATTTTCAAAAATACCAAATCACACTGTTTACTACAATATTGGTCTTTTGTATTTTAACTGTGGCTTATTATCTAATTCTTTTGCCTTTAGAGAATGCCTCAGTTCAAAAGTATATTCTCCAGTCTCAGATCTGTTGTATCGCAGTCCTTGATCCTTGTCAGCTGCCCTGAATATTTTGCATGATCCATTGGCATAGAACAGTCAGAAAAGTACTCAGGACCCTTCTGATAAGGACATGAGTCTCCCAAATAATTGACCCCCTAAAAGGTTTTTGGAAGTCTCACTTTGTAATCACACGATGTTTTTTATTGTCAAGACCAATAGGCAAAGTAGACTAAAAGGTAAATGACATGAGTTTACTACTAAATGGAATTGGTACTTGCCATTGCCTTGTCAGAGTCCCAAAGACATTACAAATAAAAAATAAACAATAACAACAAAACCACTTTTTTTCTTTTCTGTTCTGCAGCATCTCTTGAAGGTCATTGGAGCACATAGATAAGCAAAGCAGCCTTCCAGAGACAAGATTTTGCATGAGGGTCTTTGGTTTGATCTTTCACACTCACACTCACTGTTTAGTTTTAAAAATTGATTCATGTGTTCTTTATACTGTAGATTTTTTTTATTAACTAGGTTCTATAAGAGTAAAAAAAAGTCCACATTCTCAGGCCTCTACATCACTAGAGTTCCCCTCCAAATGTAGTATTTTCCTGATATTTGCTATTTCCCTTCACTGAAAATGGTTCATATGCTTTCAGACTGACAAGGATGGTGCTAATCTTTGTGTTACTGCTATTTTTATTATCACCATCATTTAGCCCTTGAAAAGAATTCTTTTAAAAGAAGAGTTAAAAGCAGAAATCTTAAATTAAAGTATATGCACTATTTAAAATACCGTAGAAGTTCTTTGTTTGATATTGGAAAATTATATTTAAAAGCCAATGATATGGTTATCTTTTGATTATACCTGGGGTATAACCAACAGTGCCCTGCAGCATTAAATATATTTCAGTAAATCAAAATGTAGCTGGACGCATCGGAACACGCTGTAATCCCAGCAGCCCCTGGAGACTGAGGCAGGAGGATCGCAAGTTCAAAGCCAGCCTCAGCAACTTAGCAGGGGTCTGAGCAATCTAGCGTGACCCTATCTTCAAATTAAAGAAAAATAAAACGTTATAGGGATTTGGCTCAATGGTTAAGTGCCCCTGGGTTCAATCCCTGATACTAAAAATAAAAATAAAAATAAATGTGTACATGCTTTTCTGCATGTGCGCAGGGTGTATAAGTATGTCCCTATGTGTGTGTGTTTGCTTGTTACTTAGAAACATAAAAGCAGATATACCTGGTCCTTTAAGTGGCTACATTCTGTTGCTATACTTGTAAAATATGAAATTTCTCTTTCAGATACATTTGGGGATCAGTTGACATTTTACCCATGATTTTGATTTTTGGTGCATAGTAAAAAGCAACACTTTATTGAGTTTATATAAACTATCATCAGCTCTCTCAGAAGAATGCATCTTCTGTACACAGAACCTATAGGTTTTAGTATTTTTCTAGAAAGAAAATCTGTAAACTGTTGCTTGAGAACTCCAAGGGGAGATCGCTAACCTCTGCACAGGAAAATTTGATGGTATAAATGAGAATATGGAAATGACTCCTAAATGTTACATCAGCATAAGAGATGACCGAATAGCAAGGGCAGTGATGGGGTGTTGTGTGAACCTCAGAAATTGAATTTTGATTGATTTTTTTGATAATCAGAGAAGTTTCCAAATAGGACTCCCTGTGTATATGTTGCATGACTGTTAATTGTCTTCATGGGTGTTTGTCTTTTATGTGTGATTAATACACAAAATGTTTTTCTTTTCTTTCCTTTTCCCTTTTTGTAGAAATTATTGAACCTACTACCTCTAGTCCTGTCACAAGTCCAGGTCAGTATCCACATACATTCACAAAGTATGTCTGGGTACTTTTTCCATTAAATGAGACTTTCACGTCGTTGTAGCCACAAACCAAGTTGATTCTGGGCCGCATGCTTGCCGTGCTGCTCTCGTGTCTGTTACTTGTCCTCGTCTATCTGTGATTTGTCCTCCCCTTTGGATTGTGACCTGATCTTGATCCGACCCTGATTAACATCTTCTACCTCATTCTGTAGGTTTTGTGCAGTAAATATGTGTCACATTGTAGAATAGTTGCAAGGTGATTAGCTTCTGCAATACCTTTGCAAACAGAGCTGTAGAGAGTTTACAAGGTTTTCTGAGTAGCTATTAAAAAACTATTTACTTTGGCTTGGTATTACGTTATTATAAAATCATTATGAAGCAGGAAGGCATTTAGTGCTTCCAAAAGGAACAATAGCTAGGGGAAAGCCAATACTTCTGCTCGCCCTATATTACAGTGGGAGATTTTGGTCTCTTGAAACTGTCAAGTCAAAGGACTTATTTCAGTTGTTAGGCTTTATTTTCAGATTGTTTCTAATTCAACCACAAACACTCTGTCTGAAAAGATAGGCCATTGCTGTAAGTGCGTTTTTAAGAGTGTTTTCAACTGTGAACATTCCTGAGTGGCACAAAATCAAGATAAAAGCGATTGATATTAGAAACAACCTGTATCTTGTTATATAGGAATTTAGCAATTCATTTTGAATGTTGGCTACTGGCTATTTAAAGAAGAAAGTGGAAATGCTAAAGTTATTTAGCTTTGAAAAGTTCATAGGGATTTCTTGTAAGTGCTGAGTTAAAGGATTTGTTGATGCTGCCTATCCATAAAGAGGTATAAGTTTGTTAAATAGTTGTTTCTCCTCAATTCCAGAAATGGCACTAAATTTTAGTCTAAAACAGGATTTGCTGATCTGAGAAACTGAGTTTTTTAGAAATGAAAAAAAATTTATCTCAAATTGTAATCAATCAAAAATATCTTAAATTGCTTTAGATGATTATGAATTGCCCTCCACCCCCCAAATGAAACAAGTTGAAGTATGTCTATGATTATGTATTTAAAGAATCTCATATTATGACACTTTCTGGTCAAATTACAGAATACATTTTCATAACCTCTCAAAATGAAGTATATTTGAATAGTCTGTCTTATATTATTTTATAGTTGATGCATATAATTAATAGCAGCTTCCCATTTTGCAGATGGGTTAATAGCCCCTCAAATTTGAGTGTCATATTGATATAATTATAACTCATCATTTAAATCAAAATTTTCTCTTAATTTATAAAGACTTATTAGATCTGATTCCTATGAATAGTCATGGCCTCCAAAAGAATAATATAATCTCATGTTCATATGAGATCTTAGAGGAAATCTTGTTAGTAAAGTTTTTGATCTTCTTTCCATCAATTGTAAAGAAGATATTAGGCAACTTCTAGAGCTGTCACCTCATGGATATAAGTGAAGATTAGGTGAGCACTTACTTTCCTTCTTAGGATATTGCCCAAATTACTGGATGAAGTTAAAGTAAAAGGACTTTCCTTATCTACCCAAATAAGGAAGAATAGAATGCAAAATATTTTAAAAAGTAGTTTCTAGTGGCATTTAATAACATCATATTTGCTGACCGTGTTAGTAGAAAAAAGTTTATATAGGATAAATATTACAAGCTTCTTTTTCCATAGGCAATTTATATCTAAAGCTTTTACAAAAATATTCACCTATTATAAAACAAAAAACAAATGTTCTTACTGTTTAAAATATTCATATTTTTTCAAAAAAATATAGTAGAAAGGTTAAAAACATAAACCTTGAAGCCAACTGTGTAGGTTTGAATTCTAGCTCTATTACTTTAGGTGCATAACAAATCTCATTGAGTTTCTTAACTTCCCGCTGACTTAATTTGCTCATTTGTAAAATGGGGTGGGGGTGCAGTAATGCTAGCACCTGCCACATGGAGTTATTATGAAAATAGAGCAAGTCAGTATTGGCAAAGCACCTAGATGAGCGCCAGCGCCGAGTAAGCACAGTTCAACTGGAGGTTTCAACCTGGGGAACATATGCAAGATGTCCATGCAATGTCAAGAATAGAAAAGAATAATTTGCTTACCAGCAGGAAATTGAACTCTAAGGAGTCCATGAAGACTCACAAAGTGCTCTCAGTCTTCATGATTGTTGTCACTGCCTAACAGATGCCTCTGTAGCAAATTGGTCAATGGGTTACTAGGGTTAAATGTTTTCAAACTATGAATGTATGAAAAATAGACCAAAATTGAATTTTTGCAATCTTTAAAAATGATAATGTAAGTTTTTTCTAAAAATTATTATGAGTAAAATTAATAAATATATGTTAAATTGAATTGAATTGAATTGAACTATGGAAAAAAACAAATGCAGCTATAAAGGAAATTCACCCTTCATTAATTGTGAATTTGTTAAAGGCCTCCAAAGGGCAGTTTGATAAGGCAGGGATTTAGAATACATGGTTATAGCAGAATTGAAAGAGTGGTATAAATGATACACAAAAGCTTTTTAAAGTATGTGTACTCTGTTGAGGGAGATACAGAGGAGTAGGATTTGGCAATATATAACCCTAAGCAAAAGATCATTCAAGACAGATGGGAAAGTAATTTACTCTATGAATAAAGCCAAATGATATAAGTTCTAGTTTTTCTTTAAACAAAGCTCTAAAAATGTTATTCAAATAACAATAGTAAGTGAAAGGCCTCACAAAAGTATTTGGAAGATAAGAAATATCAGATTTACAAACCAGCTCATTTGCTGCTTCTACATGAGGAAAAAAGAATATAAAATAACTCAACATAGAACTCATATTTCCTAATATTACTGCCATAGAGTTAAAGCAGAGATAAAGTGAATATAGTTATGAAAATATTGAACACACTGAAAATAGATTGCAAAAAGTGGATTTATAACATTTATGCCCATAATTCTAAAGGAATGAAGGTCATGAAGTCATAGCTTATATTTTTATATATTCTTGACAAGTCAAAATCTCCTACAATTGAAGGAAATGAAAACTGAATTATTAACATCAGTATTCAAGAAAAGGCCACAAAATATAGTATGTAATAAGAACAAAAGGAAACTATTCCTTGATCAATCTCAGTCTCAACGTTTGAAAGGTAAAGGGGCATTTTTCATGGTAAATGAGATATGCAATGAACTTGAAAATTTAGACTACTTTTATTGTAATTGCTATGCTAGACCATAAGTTATTATGGGTAACCATCATCAAACTAAAATTTTTCCACCACTAGGCTAATAATACTAACAACATATTCATCCAACTACACAATTTAATTTTTATGAAAACAAATATTTTCTGAAATTTTACCTTTGAAATTCATGTTAATATTAATACTAGATTTTATAAGGCATGGGGAAAAAAAGCTAAGGCTGCCTATGCTGAATATGACAGTTTTTAAACCATTAGTCCAAACCAATAATCTATTACTTTAATAGATTGTTGGGTTCTTTTGTCTGTTTGTTTTTTGCCTGAGGATACACACAGGACTCTGTAGTGTGACACTGATCATGATAAGTCAAGGCTGAACTTCCCATACCAGAATCAACTCACTGTGATGTTAGATCATAACTATCCACATAGAAGCACAGTGATCATCCACGAAAAGTTAAAATTCCAGTCAAATCAGCATTCACTTGGGTTCATATATAATAAAAACTGAATAAATAATAATCTGACCAAGCCATGTCTATTAATAGGCAGAAGATTAAAATTGGGGACTGTTTAATGCACTGTAGATGCCCCCATCAGGTCTTTATACTTACTTTATCCCTAGTAATCTTTAGTAGTCACCAACTGAAAATTGTTATTCTGAAAATAATTTAATTTTTAAGGACATTCCATTGATAGTCATAGTAATATGGTTTTATTTACATACTTTAAAGAAATGGAGAATTAGAATAATTTGATTTTACCATGTCTCAAAATGAACAAAAAAACCCAACACAGACCCTTTAATAGGACTTGGAAAACTTCACTATTTAAAAATGACTATTATTAAGCACATTTTATTTGTATGTATTTTTAAGTCATTATAATTTCATGAAGAAAACCTGATTCCATCACACAGCCGAAGTAAGAAACAACACAATTATTTTTCAAAAACCACTCAGAAAATATAGGATGAAATCAAAATTAAAATGCCCAAAACTTTATCAAGTATATATACTTCACTTTAGAAAACAAAGTGTTTTTGACAAAACAAAATGTAATCTTTGTAAACTGAATCATTTAAGTTCACCAGAAGATACCACATTATGTAGAGAAATTCTACTCTGAACTGAGTAATTTCTACTTGATACATCTACTTAGCAAATAATTTTTCACTTTGCAATCCTATTGAGTTTTCTTAAAAAGGAAAATGCTTTTATTCAACTTACCCCAGAATGTCCCATTTCCTGCTTCCTCTGAAGAATATAGTTCATCATTTAACAAAGATTTCCTGAGTAACTGTATCAGACACTGAGTTCTTTGAGCATAAGGTTATTATCTTAAAGGGGTTATATCTGACTAAGAAGGGAGGCATATGTGTGACCACCTATTGTTTCATATCATGTATTCTGTTATTTCCATCAAAAGAAGAAATAGATACTTTTTCCTAGAGGAAATCTCCACACATATGAACAGGGTTTTCATAAATAAGGAAGAGTTGGAAAGGAATATGAATACTGAACATAGCAGCAAAGGAAATTATTAAAAAGTTAAAGTTGAACACTGTAGAAGACTAAGGGTAACAGCTGGTTTGAATTTTGTATATTTATTATCCAGTGCAGTGTCTGGCACTTAGCAGGTCCTCCACATGCACCTAATGATTTCGACAAAAATACTGAACCACTTAATACAACAAAAAAGAAAATTAGTTTAGTAACAGTTGAACCAGAATTCACCCTGTTGCATCAGTTGGGTAATTTATTCCTTTGTTCATGGAACAGAAAATTCAAAATTCTCAATGACTCAATGAAATGCATATTCCTGACTACCCATAGATAATTGGAGGGCAGATGGATAAATGAATGGAAGGATAACTGGTTAATGGATAACAAATTTACACGTGACTCACAAAGCTAAGCTATCAGAAAAGTAGAGAACTGGTGGAAATTGAAAGTAAGTTTAACTTAGGTAGTTTCTGCCAGTTCTCAAGAACTCATTGACTATCTAAATGTTCACACGCTGCACTTTGCATTAGAGATGCAATGGAGATAGGCCCACTGCGTGTCATTTGAATCTCACCTGTCAATGAATGAGAGCAACAGGAGACAGAAGAGATTAATATAATGCAACATGAGTTATAGTACAAATATGGAATGTACTCTGAGGACTCTGAACCAGCCTGAGGAACATGAGAAAAGATAGAGGAAGTATTCCCAAATTTTTTTAAAGTATGGATACAATAGGAGAAAGTCTTTTCAGACAGATTTCTATGTGTACAAAGTAAACAGAGACATAAACCAGTGTGTGGTGATTGAAAGGGATTACAAACAGTTCTGAGTACGGTGGGGCTAAGGGTTCTGTAGGGCCATAGGGCTAGATCATGAAGGGTCTTGTGTATGTTGCTTGGAAGCTGGGTCTGCTTAACTTGAGACATAGGCCGATTATTAGGCTTCCTATGTAGCTTTGAGAATGGGACTTATTCAGACTGTTTAGAAGAAAAACTTCAGAATGCAGCAGTTGATTAGATTTTTGAGGACAAGGAGAGGGTGAAATAAGAATGATTCCCAGCTCTCACTGTAGATAGAAACACAACGCGGGGCAGAAGTATCTTGAGTGGCATGCCAAATGGTTTAGACTTCTTTGTTCTTTTGTATGGGAAAGATTCAATGTTTTGATTTATTTTGTTTTACTTTAACAGGGAAATAATATCATTGAGTGTGTTTTGCAAACAATTCTGGAAAAGTAAGGAAGTGAAATATGAGGGTGAGGAAGCATGGACCCAAGTCTGGGAAATCACAGTCTAGCAACAAGCTAGGACAATGACTACCTGAGAACAACATTTCTCTCCAAGCAGGTTAATCAATTCCTCCAAAATGATGAACAAACTTGCCCATTATTTCAAAATTTATTTTAAGATTTTTTGGTTTTTTTCTCTTTACCTAATTTGAAACAATCAAGCTTCCATTATTCTCTGATTGTTACAGGGTAAAAAATTTAAGACAGCACAGAATGTATTTCAAATTCCAATTAATATTCAATATAATAAATTCTGATATTAATTATAATTATCCATAATTAGTTGATTAATTTCCAGATACCAGTATAGCAGAAAAACTCTGCTACAGCTTAGAATATGATGCTATTGTTTTCAAAAGGTGAAAAAATGAGTTGTTCACTAATCTGAGCTTTTCACCAAGCCTTTCTTATAATATACATTCAGCTCTGTCTCAAAATATAATTTTAAGCTATTGCTGTTTTGATTTAATCTTGGGTCTGAGTAAAGCACCACCAAAGGTATAAATCAATGCCTCAAAGTCAACTGTCATATGTACCAATTGCAAGTATTCGATAGGTTAAATCAAATGGTTGATATATAGCAAAAGCATTAAGATGACTGATGATTACAGCTACTCTGCTTTATATACATAAATAACATACACTTCTGAATGTTAATCCACATTATATACTTACCAGGTATCCTGTACTGTAAGAGATTGCAAGATCATCTCAAGAAGGAAACCAGGTTTTTTTTTTCTTTTTTAAATGATTCTCTTTACAGTGTCTGAAACAGTAACTAGAACATGGTAAGAACTGAACTCACTACATGAATGCACAAATGAATAAATGGGTAATTGTAAGGAAGATTCCAAGTAGGTGAAAAATTAGAATATCAGAAATTCATGTCATTGTATTTTATATTTAAAGTTAAATGCGTTATTCCAAGTTCAGCATAGACCTCAGATTTACATTTAGAGAGTTCTCATAAAGAATCTCCTCAAAAAAGAAGATGATTGTGGAAAATTGAATGTCCTCTCAAGAGTCTCTGAGAAAGAGAAAATGTCTTCCTCACCTCATGGTTTAGGGTTTACCAACAGAAATAAAGAAATAGAGGAGGTTAACAAAAGCAAGCTTTACAAGATGAACACAGGTTAGATGAAAGTGTCAGAACCTTGCACATAGGAAATACACAAGATTTGGATGAATAGATGAGTGAATGTTTCATAGATGTATTAGTTTCCTATTGCTGCTATAACAAATTACCTTAAACATGGCTTAGAACAACACAAATTTATAATTTTATAGTATTATAGCTCAGAAGTTCAAAATAACTCTTTCTGGCTAAAATTAAAGTATTAACAAGACTGCATGCCTTTCTAGAGCTCTAGGGGGATATCTGTTGACTGTCTTTGACAGTTTCTAGGGACTGTCCATATTCTCTGCTCACGTTCCACTACCATCTTCAAAGCCAGATGTGGTCATTCAAATCTTTCTTGTATTACAACACAGTGACTCTGCTGCTGTTCTGCCTCACTCTTCCACGTTTAAAAATCCTTGTGATTATATTGAACTCTCTTAGATAATCCAGAATAAGCTTCCTATTTTAAATCAGCTAAGTAACTGACACAATTTTATTCGCCATCTTTTTTTTTTTTTTTTTTTGAAGAGAAAGGGACAGTGAGAGAGAGAAAGAGAGAGTCAATTTTATTTAGTTTTTCATGTGTCTTTCTTTGCTCCAAAAATTTGGAGTGCTGGGGTTCGAACCTGCAACCTCGCGCACACCAGACAATCACCTTAACCATTGAGGAACCACTCCAGCCTGGCACTTGTTTTCAATGTTAAATTGAAATTCAAAAAAATTTGTGTTGTGGCTCTGTAATAAACAGGAATGCTGCTTAATGAAAACCTCCGTTTGTATTATTGGTGATTTTTTTTGTTCTTAATCCAGACATGTGGATAAAGCAGCTCTCTTACTCTGTAAGCAGGCAGCTACCATGTTGTCATGCCTGAACTTTGACAACAATAATCTTGTTCATGTTAAGAATATCAGAAATAGTTTAAATAATGTATACAAAAAATGCCGCCAGGCAAGTGCTGGAACTGCTGAGTCACTGCTCCAGCCCTTATTAGCCATCTTGATTCCCCTTTGTCACATGATATAATATATCCCAAGTTCCAGGAATTAGGATGTGGACACCTTTGTTAAACCATTATTCTCCTGACACACCAGGACAAATAATTCCTTTTCTTTACATCTAAAAATTTTCCTCAGTACCAACCAAACCTACTGGATAGTTTCAATATTCAGGTTCAGTTTTTGAGAATACAGGTTATTTGAACGTTGATTTTTTTATTAATGTTTTATAATCAGCAGATGTAGTGTTTCAAGCTTATAATCCCAGTTACCTGGGAGGCTGAGACAGGAGGATCAAAAGTTCAAAGCCAGTCTCAGTAACTTAGCAAGGCCCTCAGTAACTTAGTGAGACTCTGACTAAGAGTAAAAAACAAAATAGGGCTGAGAATGCGGCTCACTGGTTAAACACCACTGGGTTCAATCCCTGGTATTAAAAATTAAAAAAAAAATGGCTTATAATAAGTGATTTCTTTTTTTTTTTAAGAGAGAGGGACAGTGAGAGAGACAGAGAAAGAGAGAAACAACTTTATTTAGTTTTTCACATGGCCTTCGTTGCTCCAACACTTAGTTGTGTACGTGGTGCTGGGGTTTGAACCCAGGTCCTCGTGCTTGCCAGGCAAGTGCTGTAACCTCTGAGCCACTGCTCCAGCCCCTATAATAAGTGATTTCACTGTGAAAAAAGTTTTAAAAGTCTACTTAAAAGATCATAATTTCCAGGATACAATATTACAGTAATTTTGTAAAACAGATGATCTTATATCACATATGCATATCAATATAAAAAGGAGACTAAATGATCTTAATATAAGAGATAAATCTCAACTGGGTAACTGGTCAATCAAAGAAGGCATTTATAATAGGAAAGAATCAGAAATGTAAGTTAATCTTGAAGTAAATGGAGTTAATGACTTTTAGTCTAATAAGTTTTTCAATAATACATGTGGGAAACAGTTCCTTTCTTAGATACAGAATTCTAAAAGGCAATAAGAAAATGCTTGCTTGTAGGTGCTCTGAGTAGGAATGCATATATTTCAAATTGGCTTTAATACTGAAATAGTAAAAGCAAACAGAAAAGAAAAATTATCTTTTCATAGAGATTTTACATTCACCGGAATAGTTTAAAATTACTTAGAAAGTGAGCTCTCTCATTTTTGCTTTTCACTATCACCTTTGTGTGATATAGTTTTCCCTTTGCTGCCCACTTGCCTCTTTTAGAACAGCTATATTGTCAATCACTCCCCCCAGCTCAGAGATTCTCACGGTACGCAGAATCCAGGTCAATACCTATAATCTAAAATAAGTAAATTTCATCCAGTTGTCATTAGCAGATCTGTTGTTAAACCACCGCATGCCTGTGTGATCCTCTTAATGACAATAACCTCAAATATGCACCTACGTAAGGGTTTCTGTGTTTTAAAAGAAGCTACTGATTTAACCCTAAATAATTTGTTTCTAATAGTGGAAATTTCATGCAGTGAAATGGACACCTTGGGGGGATATTATTGGTCCTGAGAGACTTTCCTCTGGAATAAAAGTCACTACATCCAAGGAGTCGTATCCTCAGGCTCTACCTGCTCATCTGACCAGTTGTAATAGCCAACTTTGCCTCTTTACTTTCCTTAAATACACTAAATGGAGGCTTTGGGAGAAGGAAAACATACAGATATTTTGTGCTTTGTTTGAAGATAGTGATATTTATTCTCATATTTCAAAGTGAGTTACAGTTTAGAAAGTGTTTTCAAAGTATTTCATCTATATCTCAAAAGTAATGCTAGAATATCTGAATTATTTGTATCAATGTTTTATAGACAAAGAATTGGAAGTTCAGAGAGGTTAAATAATTTACTCTAGAACCCACAAATTCAGCAAGTATTTTCTTTGATAGGGGTCTTCCTACATTATTTAGACTTTTCACTCATATTCTCATTCCATTTTCACACCAAATCAAAGTTGTCTGCAGACCCACTCTTGGGTAGGGATCTATCTGAACTATGAGAAGTTGGGTGGCCCCGTTTGGCCAGTTTTATTCCAATAGCATGCCAACTAGTTTTTCTTCCTGAATTTAACCAGTTATATGTGCTCATTTAAATACAGAGAACACAGCATCTTTAATATCCTACCTTGTTTCTTAGAGGGTTTGAAGAAAAACTGTGCTAGGGTTAAAAAATAAATAAAAACATTGGTCCATAGGCAATGGAATTTGTGCCTCTGCTCATGAAGCCTGGCAATCAAAATTTTCCAATTCACGAAGAGCCCATCACTTCTACCTTCCCCTATTGCTTTTTATTGTATCACTGTTGCACCAATAAACTGACTAGGCCATTAGGCAACCATACGAATGAGCATGAAAGTCTGCACCTTTATTGCCAGCTTGATTTTTGAAAAGTATGGTGTATGTGTGGAGGGAGCATCTTGTGTCTTGTATACCCTTTTTATGATTGATAATGGACTTACCTGGGTGTACACTGTAAGCAAGAATATTTCATTGGGAGTAATTTCTGCCACGGAAATAGTAGTACATTTCCCTTCATATTTCATTCACAGCAGTATTTTAGGTTCTATTCTTGCTTCTTGTCTTTCTCTACACTCTCCTGCACTCGAATCATTTAACTCCCTTCATTTTAGAAATTCAGATTTTAAAATGGCATTATACTCAGTCACCTAGTTAGCTGTCATGCAGACTTGAAGGTGTGAAAGAAAGCTTGAGTCTGTCTACTTCCCAAGGTGATGTCTTCTCTTGAAATTTGCATATATGAATGCATAGCAACAAATCCCTTCAATATGTAAGAGTATGTTCAACTAATAAAAAAAAAATTTCTGAAGTTCAAGGATCCATGTAGTATCCATTCATTAATGTATTTTCTTACTCAGCATCATTTATCTGGCATCTATTATAGGCCAGGCTCATTTAAAATAAAAGAATGAATAAATAAATAATCATAATTGAATAATCAAGAGTAATCTGAAAGTATAATGATGGAGGCAGGAATGTGTTCTATCCTTTCCATCAAACCACATGTTAGAAATGTTGCTTATTATTTTTGCTAGATAGAACTGCAGGGATGCACACCCATAAGGAGCAAAGAACTTTGATACTTATGCTGAGCTTTTGTTGTTATTGTGGCCCTCCTGGTTTTCAAGGCTTGTTGTCCATTCCTCATTTTATCTTCTGCATCTGAGAGAGCAGAGCAAATTGTGAATAGATATTATGTGTTATAATGTATTTAAAGATATACAAATCATTCTCCATGCTAACAAATCTGTGCTCCTCACAGTTAGAAGAATGCAGTCACTAGGTGGCACCTCTGTGCTGTATTCTCTGCTGAAGACTCACAAGCGACCTTTCTGCTTGTGCTGGAATTTTGTAACATCTTCTCCCCTCCTACAGTCATATTTAATCAATCTGTGATTTGCACTAATCTCTTGAACAAGAATTGCTCTTGTAAATGCAGTAATAACATATTGAAATTGTTCACACTCACTCCCAAATGAAAAATTCAGCCCCATTGCCTGATAGTTGAAGTATGCAATGACACTCAATCCATTTGTATTTAATATGTCACTGTCTTAGGTCTAAGGAGGTAGGACAATGTACTTAGGCAATAGGTACCATAATTAGAACACTTACCCAAAAAGTTTGAAATCATGTCAGTTACATTCAGGGCTTTGGGCATGCCTCAATTTATTCAAACACATTGATGAGAAAGAAAAGCTGGGGGGGGGGTGCCTGTCCTCTACAAATGCTTATTCCTCATGAAATATGCACTGATAAAACGGAATGATTGGAATAGAAAATCTTAAAGTTTGCTTTCAACTCTTAATTTCTATGATTGTTTTCTATAAACTGGTTATCAAAGGCCTATGGATTCAAATCAGTTGTGAAATTCCTTATGAGGTTAGTTAAATTGTTTTTGGGGCTGGAGCAGTGGCTCAGTGGTTATAGTGCTTGCCTGGCATACACGAGTATGCGAGTTCAAACCCCAGTACCATGTCCACAATGATGAGTCCAAAGAATGAAAGTCACATGAAAAACTAAATAAAGATTGCTTCTCTCTCTCTCTCTTTCTCTTACTGTCCCCTCTTTCTTTAAAAATAAATAAATAAATAGACTGTTTTCCTAGTCAAATGGGAGCACAGCACTTTTGTACCCTGAAATATCTGCACTTGATCTAGGATTTTAGAAAAAATGAAGCTTTAACTCAGATATAAATCTCTATCCACTAACCAGAGGACCTGGATCTAAGAAAATAACTCTACAAATTCCCATGTCCTTAGGCTGATAATTAAAATGCCCAAAAATTACAAGTCATACCTAAATTGTCCCTTAATCTGTCAAGTTGCCAAACCCTGGATCTCATGAAGATGCAGACATTTTCAGTGAATTCATCTTAACCACAAAACAATGACCCTTCTACTTCCGCTGGAATGGGATGGAGTGACAGAAAATGACTGTTGACAAATAGAAGCAGGGTAACTTCTTAAGCCGTATTTGATCACCTTCCCACTCTCTCCACTGTTCTCTCCTGTTCTCTTTCCCTGTCCCAGCCATGCCTTTAACATTAGTGAGGAACTATTGATTTGTTTTACATATTGTTCCCACACATAATTCCTCCTAGTAGATGGTATACAGAACCAAAATGAGGGCTATTTCAAGAATTTAGACATCAATCTGGCCTCTTGGCATTAAGAACATAAATTTAAAAATATTTTAAATAGGGGCTGGAGCAGTGGCATAGCGGTTACGGTGCTTACCAGGCATGCGCAAGTACACTGGTTCAAACCCCAGCACCCACATACACAATTGTCAGAGCAATGAAAACCATGTAAAAAACTCAGTAAAAATTGATTCTCTCTGTCTGTCTGTCTGTCTCTCTCTCACTGTCCTTCTCTCTAAAAAAAAAAAAATATATATATATATATTTTTTTTAACTAAATATAAATAGTTCTAGGCTTTTTGACAGCTTTGTGAAGACTTTACGATCTTAACATAACTAATTAAAGAATGTAGGATGTAAATCAATAACCTGACAACGAGAATCACTGAGATAAAATCCTCTTCCTGAAGTGCTGTCCAAAAGAGAACTTTCTGGCAGACAAATGCAACTGGATCTGCCTGTCATGGAACAATGGATGTGTGAAGATAAATCTGATTCCTTGCTTACCAAGCAACATCGTGATACCCAGAGGGAGATCAGCATGTTAGTGGATAGCATTGAAGTGGAACTCAAAATCACAGTCACCACCATTTATTAAGCAATTACTCAGTGGCAGACACTGTGTTAAATAATTTTGAATGCATTAGCTCAGTTAACCTTCATGAAAACCCTAACAGTGGGTATTTTCATCCCAATTTAGAGGAAAATGAAAGAGAGCTAATAAGTGATCAATTCATCATGGTCAGGGTTTATCTGAGTACAAATCGTGGGATCTTAAAAATTATGCCATTTTTGCAGTTGACATTCTCACCTATATTCTTAGGGGCTGACAAATTCTACAAAAAAAAAATTGAAATTTTGTCTCTTCTTTTTTTATGGTAATCCTTAAACAATCTTTTTACCATATATTTTTAAAACAAAAGAAAGGATATTTCTTTTTGTGGTGAATAATGTACAAGATTTTAAAATCTCAGATCCATGCACATTATCTCAGATCCATCATATTTTTATAATTTTCTTTAAAGGGAATTAATACATATGTTGGTTTGGTAGCAGTGTATAAAAATAGTCTGCCTAAGACCTCAGTTTGTATCTGATTTTGAGATAAACTATGGATTTAAGCAGGTTACTTAATTTCCCGGAGCCACAGTTTCCTCTGAAAAAAGGTGATAAAAATGTGTACCTTGTAGAACTTTGAAATATTTTAAGAAACTATGTATGAACATTACTGAGGTTAACAAAGGTAGATATCAGTGTTAATGTTGGCCTGTTGGTGCTGGAGCAGTTGCTCAGCGTTTATTTAGAGTGCTTGCCTGGCATGCACGAAGTCCTGAGGTTCAAATCCTACTATCACAAGCACAACTGAGTGTCAGAAAAACTAAAGCCAGATGAAAAAATACATAAAATCAATTCTCTCTTTCTCTTTGTCTTTTTCCCGCTCTCACTCTCGCTCTAGAAAAAGAAAAAATGATTATAAAAAAAGTTGGCCTATCTTCCGAAAAAGTGCTCATGAACCAGTTTTTATTTTTATATCTAGGAAGTAGAATAAATTCTTTACCCTATTCTTTTTTTTTTTTAAGAGAGGACAGTGAGATAACTCATTGTGTATGTGGTGCTGAGGTCTGAACCCATGTATTCGCACATGCCAGGCAAGAGCCATAACCACTGAATCACCATTCCAGCCCCTAGCCTATTCTTAATGTCCACAAGGGGACATTTTATCAACTCAAGAATATAGAAAAAACAGGTTTCTGGTCCCACAAAACTGAAAGTTACGTCCTAAATACTGAAAGATTCACTGGGACAAAAACCACACTATGAAATTTTCCTCATAAATCAGGTTATTTTGGTGGGGAGAGGTGAATTTCTGTATCAAGCATGAACTATTTAGAAAAACATAAATCAATAAACTAATCAAATAAAAAATAACATGCCTAGTTAACACCAAAAAAATGTTCAAGACTTTAAATCATTGAGTTACCATATAAAGACTATAAGGTAATAAGACAGATTTCCTCAAGATTCATTTAAATTCAGCCTTTCTAAATTGCATCTATAAACTCATTTGTCAAAATAAAGTGTCTTTTATTGCTGTAATAATGTGATATTTCTTGTCCATTTTTATATATGTACACACAAATAGCAAAACCTTTAGTTTCTTGATAATCAAGTTAAATGTTATTAATATACATTAATACACATCTTATTCCAAAAACCTATGTTACTTCAGCAAGTTTTGTTATATTTGATATTCCCAACAGAGAACATTTAAAATCAGGTGAGTTCCATTTTGGTAGCTATTTTTAAAATGCACTGGATTTCACAGAAAGGAAGAAACTGTTGTATTTTGAGAGGTAAATCTCGAATCCAATTTGAGAATAAAGAATAATATTAGTACTTTATGCAACTTATTGTGGAGTTCTTCATTCATTTTATCAATTTTTTTGCATCTAAAATTTCAGTGTCTTCAAGTTTTTACACATTTCCGATGTTTGTAGAATGCAACTGCACCATGTTATAATATGATCCCTAAATGGAATGCATTCTGTAATTTTTTTTAAATTTATACAATCTCGATATAGGCATTGGCCAATTTAAGTTTAAATGTAAAGGAAAAAAGATGGGCCTAATCATATTTTCTCAATACATGGCTATTCACATCACATTAATATTGGTCCTATGTGTCTTGGATTAATCATCTTAGTACAAACACAGGGGCTGATACTTTGCAACCAGAAGAATATTTTAAAAAGACATATGTCTCTTTGATACAACTTAGCAGAACTGTATCAACAGTCTTTATCAGATAATTTAATTTACAATAGGCTGGCATTGATCTACATAGAGTCCCTAAGTTAAAATAATGCTTCAACTTGTGAAGCGTTGGTGGAAGTCTTTGCACTTGAGAGCTGAACTCTTTCTACCTTGTTTAACTGAGCATCTGATGAACAGCTGAATGTAATACATATATAACATGGAGTGGTGAAATAAAGCCTTTAGTAGAGAGCGGGAAAGTGAATACTCCATAGGAAATACTAGTTTGTAACGTATGCTCAGAAAAAATGGTCAAAAAGATTTGGTGATCCTGCATACTACGTCATTGCCTGAAAGATTCCAGTTAAAATTAAACACATTAGAGATTCTGAGAAATCCAACAACAAGGAAATTGGTAAACTTTGTTTAGTTCAGACTTTCTGATTTCACTCAAGTGCAGAATGTTGCCCCTCTTGTTTTATTACCAATACCCACTTTTGTATAGCATCTTGCAAGAGTGATGCTGTCAGTCAGGTAAAATGGCTGAATAACAGTCAAAATGCTGGCTTCCTTTTATTCCCTCTCCTCTAAGGCACACTTGCCAACCTGGATCTGCAAAATTATTAAGTCACTCCCAGCAGTCTGTGCTAAACTTGGGCAACTTTTTAACATTGTTTTAGACCACAAAATTTCTACTGACCAAACTATGCCTTAGAAGACATTTCACAGCTAGAGAAAATTATGAGTGCACTTGATATACCAACTTTCAGGTTTACTTGAGGTCTTGCTTTTTGATGGTTAAATTCTTGAGAATGGCTCTCAGGTCCTTTAGAGATGTTTTAGAACTTCAAAAGATACATACTTAACAATTGTTAGCCCTTCTAAATAAATGCCTAGCAGATGTTTATAGCCCATTGAATAAGGGCTCATTTTAATTTAATATTTCCTAATTTATGACAACTTAATTTTATAATATCCCAAAAATATGGTACTTGGGACTTTCAGCAATATTTCAGATTACAGGATCATTTAGTTTATTATATCAGCTTATTATTCTACATCTTTAGAAACATAGGTGTGTTCACACAAGCCTATGTGTATGTACAGAGTCAAAAGATAACAATAAATATACAGAAATTCTGATATTCATTCTTTGGTGCTATGTGCATAATAATGACAATCCTGTTGAGTAATTCAAAATCTGTGTCAATTTTGTCAATTTTTATGACAATTACAATATAATACATCAAATTAGCATGAGTAATGTGTTATTATTGTTACGAATATTAAATATGATAGAGTTCAGAGAAGACACTACTGCAGTTTGTTAAAGTGATTAAGAAGAACTTAAAGGATGATCTTTTGAAGTTTGAAATATTTAAACAGAGAAGGTGGGGCATTTATGTAATGCAAAGAAATTTACCAATTCCAAAATCAGAACATTACCCTTGTTGAAAACTGAATGAGTATAGCTTGGTGATAGAGGACTTGCCTACCCTGAGTGAAGTCCTGAGTTCCATCCCCAGGTCCAAAAAATTCAAAAACTGAAGTTTCACTCTAGAAATCTTACTTAAAAATGAAAACCAGCATTCTAGTGAGAAGTTCAGAATAGGATAAAATAGGGAAGTGGAGTTTTTCATTTCCCTGTTTGTATTAATTGTATAGGTCATTTACTTGGCTGTGTATGACCATATTTATTCTCAGTCTGACCTGACCTTCATACCTGGGGCTAGAACTTTCTTAAATCATGCAATCACTGACAATGATATAACCAATCCAATTTTAACCATATTAGCTTATGACATTGTAAGTTAAAGAAAGTTTAACTGCAGATAGAATTTTCCTAAAATGTATTTAGACATAAAGAAACTGCTGAAGTCATTCTATTGGTATGATGCTTGATTTGGGGGAAATCACAAAACTCCACTGATAGCAATCTATTAATGAATAATACTTTTAAGATTTATTTCTAAGATCGAATCTTAATTCAATAAAGAGAATTGTATTACTTACAAATACTACAATCAGCAGTTCAGGAATACTCTGTGTTGGGAAGAGGTGCAGGTTAAGTGGTTAATGATACCTGCACTGATCTGGCATTCATTACGGTGAAATATTTTGGTCCCAGGTTTTCTGTGCAATGTTGTGCATATTCTGTATTGTGGGTAAGTTATCACTAGTAGACTGTGCTCAAACAAAAGTGACCAATAGTCCTCTTACCTGTCTGTTCATCGTGATTGATAATGACTAGTGTAAAGGCTCAGCAGAAGCAAATGGCTGTGTCAGGCTTCAGGAAGCCATGAGGCTGTAACAAAGTCATTCATATTTCTGTCCCCACGAGAATATAAGTCTCACAAGGGCAGCAACTTTGTATTCTTTGTTCATTGTTGCATCCCCAGTGATTGTAATAATGACCAACAGGAAGGAGAATTGCAGTTCACATGGTACATTTTTGTTTGTAGTGGGTTATAAACTCCCAAAATCTATAAGGTGTAGTCCTTAAGTACGTGTTAAAATATGACAAATGAGCCTATTTTTAAAAAGAAATTTCTGAATATAAAAACGCAAACAGTGACATAGGTATGGAGAGGAATCATAAGCCCAATAAATCCCAAGAACCCTAATTTTTAAAAGGGTATCCTGTTAGACAAGGGAAGTTCATTTTTCTACACAGATGAGAATATATTCTTGCTGAAAACTGGCATGAACTCTTTTTTTTTTTTTTTTTGAAAAGAGAAAAGAAAA
>PVKS010017527.1:0-18498 GCA_004027875.1 Aplodontia rufa
TTTTTATTTTTTTAATTGAGAAATTTATTTTTTGAACAACCATACAAGTTTTTAACAAAATAATATAAAATGTATATAGATTCTGAAGGTTAGATTTATCCCCAAGAATGCCCCCGCCAATCACCCACCCTTATCACTCCCTTCCCCTTCCCAAAACATCTCTAAAAATGTATTAGGTTGTATAACATTACACCTTATCTTTAACACATGATAATAGACCACCTTTCTCAACGGCCAAGGTCTAGTTCCAGCCTCCACAGATGAGTGAAGACATTCGACCCTTGGTTCTCTGGTTTATGCTGATTTCACTCAGCATAATTTCTTCCATAGCCACCCATTTACCTTCAAGGCTGCAATATCATTGGTTCTAATTGCTGTGTAAAATTCCATGGTATATATATGTACCACAGTTTTTGGATCCATTCATCCAGTGAGGGACATCTTGGTTGTTTCCATAATTGAGCAATTGTGAATTGAGCTGCTATGAACCTAGATATCGCTGTGTCACTATAATGTGCTGATTCTAAATCCCCTGGAAAAATCCCCAGGAGAGGAATAGCAGAATCATATGGTGGGCTCCTCCCCAGTTTTTTGAGGATTCTCCACACTGCCTTCCAGAGGGGTTGTACCAGTCTGCAGTTCCATCAATAGTGTGTTAGTGTCCCTATCTCACCACAGCCCCTCCAGCATGTGCCTACATTTGAAAAGCTGGCATTTTCTCAGAGGTTTGGATGGTAAAAGCCCAAGCTGTGGCAAGCATTTCTCTCTCCAAGATCAGATAGTAATGTTAGATAGGAGGGAGGTCCTGATTGGCTACCCAAATCTTCATCCATAGCTCACTACCATTCCATGAGTCAGCCTGGAGCATGATCAGAAACCTCGACTGCACCCCACCCCCACCCTTGTCAGCTACCCAAAAGACTTTCATAGTTGGTATTTGGTATACTTGTCAACTGGTCAACCATTCTCCCACTTAGAAGTTTCTTAACATTGTCCTTAATAACAAAGAGCACAGAATGTCAGTGCAGGGTATGTATTTGAAGTCTCCAATGAAAAAAGGAATATTTTTTGCACAAAGTTTGACAGTTCAGCACATTTATTTGAAGTTATGGCTTATTTACAATTTCCTATTATTGTAATACACGGGGCTACAGGCTAAATGTAGGTTAAAATATAAACTCATTAATTTTTACTTTCTGATGAATATACATGTCCATGCTGCTATGAAGACACAGTAATCATGCTTGATGCCGGGGACCAGAACTCTTCAGATTTAACTGGGTGCTTCATCCAGATTATTTTTTAATTCATTTGTCTCCCCATGAGTTCTTTTTTTTTCTAACTGTACATGACCTCCATTTGATCATTTCTAAATTGCTTGCTGCTATTTCAAACCTGACCAAGATTAAGGTAGTACTTTGAGTTCTTAAATGAAAGGAATGGTATAATATTCATTCTTCAAAATGAATTTATCATTCTCTGTACTATCTTTCCCTTTCTTTCCCTAGGTAAGAATGTCAGATTCAGATTTACCAATGGGCCAGATGTCATTCCATGTTGGTGCTGCCTGTATTTCCCAAATACAATAAGGGGAAAAGGTAGATTGTTTCAGAGTAGCTATTGCTACCCCTGAGCTGAAAGTAGAAGCATTGGCACCATCTGTATGCAAACTCACACTTCCTGTGAGTGCAAACAAGTGATGCAAATAAGTAGCTTCAGTTTGATGGGGATATTAATGAGCTGGGGTTCATATGGCCTGTCTATAGGGGTTAGGCCAGGGGAGAGTGGAAGAAGTGTGGGCAAAAGTGTACGCATCAATTATTCAGCACTAGCTGATTGATGCCATGCAGAAATATGGGTTCACATTTGCCACATGAGTCCATTTTCAAGAAATCTGCATGCTTTGACACAGTCTTTATTTTCCAAATTTCTCAACCTTCAAGTCCTTGATCCCCTTTTGTCTCTGCTATGCTTTTGAAATGTGATTTAGACTCATGTCTTTAAATGCCATCATTTTGCTAATGGCTTCCCAAATTTGTGTCTTTATTCAATAAATTTTCCTGAACTCTGACTTGCCTATCTACTTTTCATTTGGCATCTGTACTGAGACATCCAACGGACGTTGCTAAAGTGACATTGATAAAACTGAACTTGTGACCATTCCTGCAAAACCTGTGCGCCCACAGCTCTCCCATCTCACTGCTGGCAACATTCTCAGCCAGAAACTCCACAGTCATTTTTCACCTCTCCCCTGGACCTTGCTGCGTTTAGCTCCACACTTGCCGTTTTCACGGCCTTTGCTGTTCACCCTCACCAGCATCATTTTTCATCTTCAGTGGGTCAGAAGGTTCCCTACTGGTCTTCCTGAGTCTGTTCTTACTTCCTTCTCTGAAGTCTATTCTCAACACAAGAAACAGAGTAATTATTTTCAAATATAAGTGAAATCAGTACTCCTCAGCACCATGCCTTAAATAGTTGCACATTTCAATCAGATAAAAATTAGTCCTTATGAAATCATGTTAGTGAAGCGCTACAAGTCCAGTCCCCCTTAAATTCTTTCCCTCATTTCTTATTCATTTTAACTTGCTCGCTCCACTTCAGACTCACTGGCACTCTGCTTCCTGCTCAAACAGCCATCTTAGCTCCTACTTCACTTCGGAGTGCCTCACCCCTCAGCCTGGGGCCTTCCTCACCCCCAGGTTCACAGGCTGACGCCCTCAGCTCCTGCAATTGTCATTCTGAACACTGAAGTCTGAATTCTGACTTCTTATGAGGCCCCTTACCCTCCTGGTTTCCTTCTAAACCGCCATTAATCAAATTTAGTGTTTTCCTTAGTGCTCACTTCCTAAGATACTATTTATTGATCATTTATTATACACACCATTTGATATTTGTCTTTCCCTTCTAGAATGTAAGTTTCCTAAGAGTAGCTTTATCTGTTTCCTTAGTCAGTCCAGGTCCCTAAAACAGTGCCTAACACTGCCCAATAGATAGTTGTTGAAAGAATTCTTAAATGTGGACAACTACTTAAACACTATGTGGGTTAAAGAAAGCAATCCACAGGTCCAGCCTACAGACACCCTGTTGGGCTGATGGTCAAGAAGCAGAGCAGCCCTTGCATTTCCGCTCCACGCTCCATGGTTCCTGTTCTATCAGACGGTACAAGCATCTCCTGAATTCCAGATATCAGAAGCAGAGAGCACACAAAACTTGTGTGGGAGGAGTGTTGACTCTAGACGCACCCCGGCTTCCATTTTGCCTTCTGTTTCTTTCACCACTCTCTTCAAAATTGCTCTGTCCAAGTCACCATGGCAGATGACTGTAGATGGAGGTCTGAGGAGGAATCCAGGGAGAACATACAGGCTCACTGTGATTCCTGACTTCCCTCCTCTTCTATATGGAGGCTGGAACTAAGTATCGGGAGGCAGAACACTCATGTTTTGAATAAGGCTTTATTTTAAAAGTTGAAAACTAGATGATCTGGCATGGTGGCAGAGTTAAAATCCTTACTTGGCTACTTACCGTGGGTACTTACTCAACTTTGCTAAGCTATAGATTTTTTGTCTATAGATGGGAGTCACCATGTTTGAGGATTCAGTGGGATAATAAATGCCAAATGCTTGGTGTGGGGACAGATGCTTCAACAATTACCACTTACTTTCCTTCCTCTAAGCCAAATGTTTGCTAAAACCATTGTAGAGGATTTTGTTCCTCCCTTTCCCCTAAATAATTTTCAGCATTATCCTTATACTTTTTAACATATTATTTTAAAAAATTATAGCTTTCTTCAACATACTTCTCATACCATAGATATTTCCTAGATTTTTGGACTGCCTTCTCAGACACTTCTCTCCAAAATGTATATTTTCTGTATCAAAGACCAAAGAATTAGACCAGAAGCTATGAAATTCTTAGAAAAAAATATAGGCTTAATATTCCAGCATATAGCCACAGGCAATGACTTTCATAATAGGACCCCTAAAGTTTGAGAAATAATGCCAAGAATTAATAAATGGAATGGCATCAAATTAAAAAGCTTCTGCACAGCAAAGTAAATGAAGATAGAACCTACAGTATGGGAGGAAATCTTTGCTAGCTACTCTTCCAACAGGATTAATATCTAAAATATATAAAGAACTCAAAAATTTTAACACTCAGAAATCAAATACTCCAATTAATAAATGGACAAATGAACTAAACAGTCACATCTCAAAAGAAGAAATACAATCGGCCAATAAATATATGATAAATGTTTAACATCATTGGCAATTATGGAAATGCAAATCAAAACTACACTAAGATTTCCTCTCACACCAGTCAGAATGGCAGTAATCAAGAATATAAACAATAATGAATGCTGGAGGCGATGCAGAGAAAAAGGAACACTTTGACCATTGGTGGAATTCCAAATTAGTACAACCACTATAGAAATCAGTATGGTGGTTCCTCAAAACACTAGGCATGGACCCAACACAGGACCCAGCTATACCATTCCTAGGTATTTAACCTAAAGAATTAAAGTCACCATAGGATAGTGATACATGCATACCCATAGATATAGCAGCACAATTCACAATAGCCAAACTATGGAACCAGCCTTGTTGTCCATCAACAGATGAATGGATTTTAAAAAACATGATGTCTATACGCAATGGAGTTTTATTCAACCATAAAGAAAAATGAAATTATGTTATTTGCACGAAAGTGGATGGAACTGGGCATCATTATATTAAGTGAAACAAGCCAAACTCAGAAGGTCAAGGGTTGTATATTTTCTTTCATATGTGGAAGATAGAGAGAAAGAAAAAGAGAAAAGAAAAGGGAAAAAAGAAGAAGAAAAAGAAAGGTAGTAGGGTGGAGATCTCATGAAAAGCAAAGGGAGATCAGTAGAGTAGAGATCAGGAGTAGGAGGCTGCTGGAGAAGGGGAAAGTGCTGGGGAGTGATACTGACTAAATTACATAGCTATATTGTACGCATGTTCCAATACGTATGAACAGATCCCACCGTTGTGTACAAATATAATGTAATAATAATAAGAATGTGGGAAAAGAAAAAACCCTAAATGTATATCTTAAAATTGCTTTTAATCTCTCACTTGAAAACAGTTTCTGTAGCTACATGAAAGTTCATCTTCTCAAAGACGTATGGTTTCTATATATTTTGTTACATAAGACTTTAGCAGGAAGGCCAATTAATAAATTGAAATCAAACAAAATCAAGACTGGCATTTAAAATAATGTAAACACTCATATTTTAAGTTCCTTAAACATGAACTGATTTTTAAAACACTTTGCCTCACCACAAAACGTTTGGTGACTGGTTTTTGTCTAAATGAATCCAGTAGCAACAAACGCTGCTGTTCCTGTGTGACCTGGAAATTCCCAAGTAATCACTTTTGAGGAGCAGATGTTTAGATAAGCTAAGATGTTCTTAGGGAAATAAATCCCTTTATGATTATTTCAGAAGGGATCTGTATGTTTGGCTTAGTTCTTCAGTAGAACTGCATTCCCAACAGGTGAAAATAAATACATACAGAGCAGGGTTAAAGCTGAGAGAAGAGGATCTGGCACCTATTTTGCAGTGACTATATAAAGACAGGCCAGGGCACTGACCCCAAGATGGCGTGGGTCAGAAGGGCAGGAAGGGAATCTGTTAGTCCTCTTGTTCTCTTTTAAAGTCTCGTAAGAGTGAAATGCATGTCATTTTTTAAAGCGGGATTGGGAAAGGAAGTCTTGTTAGAAAGATAACTTCATATTTACAACAATCATAAAGATGACATTATGATGTCACATGTAAAGCCAAGTCAGGAACTAATATGACCTGCTATCAGTGCCATCCAGAAGCATTTATTAGGAATCCCTGAGAATGAGGCAAGCAGTGGATATGCAGAGGGGCACACAAAGGAGTGTCAAGGTGGCCACACAGACCTAGGTGAATGCGGGCATGGACCGCTTATTACCCCTCTGGGTTTTGTATTATTTGTTGTTCCGCTTTTCTGCTAGTCCACTGTCTCTTCAATTTCTAAAAAGGCTTTGAGTCACTGATACCTTTGCTTAAGAAAAAGAGAGAGGGGCTGGAGCAGTGGCTCGGCGGTTATGGTGCTTGCCTGGCATGTGCAAGTACACGGGTTCAAACCCCAGCACCCACGTACACAACTAAGTGTCAGAGCAACAAAGCCATGTGAAAAACTCAATAAAAATTGATTCTGTCTCTCTCTCTCTCACTGTCCTTCTCTCTTTAAAAAAAATAGAGTATCTTAAAACTTAATTCTTAAAAGAAAAAGAGAAGGAAAGAGAAAGAGAGCATCATGAAATCATTAATATTATTAATTACCTTTTTCCTTCAGGCAAAACATGTACTTATACTTTAGCTCTCCACCTCACAAAGCCCTAAATCTTCCATCTTGACAGGCAGCAAAGACAAACTCAGTAACCAAGGCATTAAAAGAGTTTCCCTCCCTCCCTCACTCCCTCCCTCCCTCCCTCTTTTCCTTCCTTTTTTCTTTGCTCTGTCTCCCCTTCCCTCTTTTTTTTTGTTTTCTTTTTTTCCTCATTTCTTCTATTTTTCTCCTACTCTTGGTTGTTTCTCTTTGTTTGAACTTTTCTAATATCCCCCAGTTATCCACAAACCTCATACGATTTCAATGAGGAGAAACATTAATCTCAGTAAAAGACTACACAATTTTGCCCACACCAGGATGAAGGTTTAAAACATTTTTTCAATCTTAATTTTATTGAACAGGCAAACAAAAGCTGCAACCAAGATCATAGGCCCCATGTTTTCCACATACTGAGCATATATACTCAGTGGTCTGCGGCCCATGGTCAAAGAGACCTCGGAGTTCTGGTCTCCTCAGATCTTTCCAATTAGAACTTGAAAGCCCAGTTTCCTCCCAGAGAAATGCCAGATGCATTCTTCTTTAATGAGCTTAGGACCAAAACTGCAATATGATCTCCTACTTCAGGTGGAACATGGATAACAGCTTAGAAAGAAAGGAGAAAGGGGTCTGGAAGAGGATGTAGATTGAAGGATTACCTTAATTAAATGTAAAAGTAGGATCAGAGAGGTAGGAAGGCCTTAAAGAAACTCTAGTTCTGTGGTCTGAGGGACAAAGCCTCATAGGGCAGCTGTTCCCATGTTTGGGGGAAAAAAAAATCAAAGTAAGTCTGCTGTTTATATAATATTTAAAGAAAATAAGGGGGGCAGAATAAGCACCCCATAGAATATGGAGAACTCTGGACAAAACCTAACGAGAAGTAGTCACATCTAAATGTTTTTAGAGTCTGTGTTCTAATTCCATGCATTTTATGCTAACTCATAAATAAGGTTATTCTTTCAAATAATCCCTGACTTCACAGGTCCAGTAGATTTTCCAGTCTTAAAAATTCAGACTACAGACAAATAAAAATTTAATTCAGAGTCTAATACAAATGAAAGTAGTTAAAGTTTGCCACATCATATTTTTTATGATGTTTCTAAGAATGGCCAAGACTCAAAATTGGGTTCAAAAAGTTATGATCCATTTAAACTAAGAGAAATTATGCAGCTATAAAAATGAGTGAGGAAAACTTGTACTGAACAAAAATAAGTCCAAGATACATTGTTAAGTGACCAACAGAATAACATGGAGCAGTACACTGAGCATACTGACTTTCACATAAATAGAGAACTACAAAATCTATTTACTTGGATATACAAGAAGAAGCCAGGAACAAAACACAAGAAATTAATAAGTGGTTATTTAAGATGAGTGGGCAGGAGAAAACCAGGATGATTTGGCACAGGGCTAAGGAAATATTTTACTATAGATAGTTCTGATATTGTTAGATTCTTTAACCTTGCATCCTTGCATATATTATATAATTTAATATATAACATTAAAGTTCTTTTTCCCCATTGGTACTGGGGATCAAAACCAGAGACTCATGCATGCTAGGTAAGAACTCTACCATTGAGCTACATCCCCAGTCCATAAAATTATTTATAGTGCCAAAAAATAAAATAAAATGCTGCATTCCTAATGAAAGTTGCAGCTGGGCACAGTGGCACACTCCTGTAATCCCGGCAGCTCCTGAAGCTGAGGCTGGAGGCTTACAAGTTCAAGGTCAGTCTCAGCAATTTAGAAGGCCCTGAGTAACTGGGACCCTGTCTGAATAATTTTTACAAAGGCTGGGGATGTGGTTCAGTGGTTAAGTGCCACTGGGTTCAATCTCTGGTTTAAAAAAAAATCAGAAAAAGAAAAAGGAAGTCAATAGTACTGGTCTGTATTTTATTTATATGTTTGCATCTCATGACTTGCTAACAACATCTCAAGGGTAAGCTACCAAATGCCTACAGTTTGACCCCTAGGTAAAAGGAGAGATCAGGAAACACAACCACCTGATAATCTTCTTAGAGGCATTCGGAACTGCTCAGTGATCCATGAATGTCGAGACAAACCTCTGATATGCCTCTTCCAAGTTCCATATAAATCTTTTTATCTAAGGTACACAGAAATACCTGTGATATTTATTTTATGTTCCTGAGTGTTTCCGAGGCATTATTTCACACATACTACAATAGCTTGAGAAGTGTACAGCATTTCTAATATCTACCCAAAAGCAAAAGCAGAGGATAAAGCATTGAACAGACCTGCCCTGGCCGGGACAGCGTGCCCAGTGGTGAAGGAGAACATACATTTTTTTTGATCCCTAGCTGTGGAATTATAAAGATTCAAAGTCTTTCTCCCTGTCCATTTCTGTATGATCTCCCCTCCAAACATTTTCCAGTTTTCAAGCGCAAAGCCAACTCGAGCGTCCTTTCTAAGCTCATTGCTTGTGTACCTAGATGCCTTTCTTTTCTTCAGATGGCAAATGTGCCTCATCTACTATCTGCAGAATGCTTATATTTGGAATTATTAAACGTACAAGCTGACACAACAAACCACCAATTTGTTATTTTGATGAAAATATTTTTGTATCTTTAGGAGATGGCTCAAAATGCTGCCTTTGTTATACGATCTTTGTTTTGACAAAGACAAAAAGAAAAAAGAGAGAGAGAAAGAAAGCAAGCTCTGGATCATTTTTCCTATGAAACTTAATCTAAAACCAAACAATTTGGCACGTGACTTCTGAGTGCGTTCCACGTTTCATTTCTAGAGCCCATTTCCCTGGCAACCTCCACCCTCTCCCAGCTGTAGAGGTCAATACAATAGACTTGTCACAGGTTTTAAGTCGGGTAACCACTTTTAATTTGGAAAAATTATTACCCGGGGAGAAAATAGGCTGGTCCTGTACTTCAAAGAAAAAAAATAGAAATCAAGATGCACACAGCCTCCCGGACTGGATTGACTCTTAGCGTTGCTGTGTGCCTCGTAGGCAGCTGTTCAAATAAGTAGCTGCCTGGAGGAAATGTATATTCAAATGCTCCTTGTGATTTGCCTCTCCTTGCTTCACACCTAAAAGCCAGATGCAAGCTCTTCCAGAGCTAACAAATAGATGCCTTCTGGTGGCTCATTATGGTAATTACTGGCCACATATTACTGCCATGTGAAAAGGGTTTTGAGGCAGGCCAGCCCAGGGGCATTTACAAGTGGTTTATTTGTGTTGAGCTATTAAGAATCCTCGAGTTATCAGATCAACTACTGCTCTTTGAGTTTTACAAGCAAGTTGTTCCCTAACAATCTGATCCTTCATCTGCTACCTTGGTGATCTATTTAAGCACCACTTAAGGACCTAACATGCTGCTTAAGAAAGTTACTGTACCTGGTTACAAAGAGTTTCCCAAGTCACTGTGTTCTATGAACATTTTCTATGCTTCTTCTTCCCAACTCCCTCCCCTCCAACTCCTCAGAAGCTGTGAGGCTTTCTCCATTCTTTGATCGTCAACTGGGGTACACACCTCTTTGCTGGCCACAAACACCTTCCTGGTGTAAATTAGTGTTGATGCAACTGAGATTTATAGGTTTGGGACAGCCTCAAAGTTGAATCCAGGTTATGGAGAGTCTGAAACTCCTAAAAGTAGGGAGGCTTTTTTGTGTTTTCTCTTAACCGAAAGAATAAAAAAATTATAAATATATAATTGGGCACAAAAATGAATTTTGGAATGGGAAACAAAATGTTAAAAGTTGACATATTTGGGGCTGGAGCGGTGCTCGGTGGTTACAGTGCTTGTCTGGCATGCGTGTGTATGTGAGTTCAAAGCCCAGCACCATGTAGACAACAGTCTCAGAGCAATGAAGACCACTTGAAAACTAAATAAAATTCTCTCTCTCTCTCTCTCTCTGTCCCTTTCTCTTAAAAAAAAAAGTTGACATATCTAAAAACATCACAAAATCTAATTTTAAAAAATTGCATGGCTTTTAAAATTAAATGCCCAACTGTCCTATCATACAATTATTCTTCCTTTGGTATGCAAGAGTCTTTACCTCTTCATTTGGTAATGGTTTTATAATATTTTTACAGAAAGAAAAGAAAGATAATTCAGCATTTCCTTAAGTAGCATTGATTAAAAGAAGTTTTATTACTTAATTTAACTTAATTATTGGTAATGCCATGTAAAGCTTTCAAATCCTTTTTTAAAGTTGGGGAAAGGTTTACTAAATGTCTTCACTCTTGAGCTATAATATTTGAGGGTATTTCAAGCTTTATTTTGCATTGAGTAATGTTAAATATACTTTAAATTAGAATGCATTCATAGCTTGCTGTAGGTAACATCTTTAAAATATAACTTTTGTTACCACTTTTGATTTAATCTGAAAATTTTCTATTTATATTGTTTCTATCAAAGTAATTTCTATTGATTTCATCACTCACCTTTATTGCTTTTGGTTTCATATTCCACGCATTTTTCTGAATTTCCTGTTAGTTTTTTAATATATGTATAGATGACAAAAATGGTATCTTTTGTAACATGCAAATCTGGAGGACACTGGATATCCATGCTTGTTTTACTGGAGCATTTTGAAACATCTTCCCAAATCCATTTCTCAATGTCAGAACAATTTTGCAGATTGAAAAAAAAACTTAACCATACATAATATTTTTTTAATTTGTTCAACATGGTCTTACATATTGGAACATATTGGAAGGAATCATTGTTACATATTAATGCATCATAGGTATTGACAAAGTAAGTTAAGTCTAATCATAGTCCAGGATCTCCTCCCTCCTTCACCCATTCCCTAAGCTCATGTCTTCTCTATAATACCTCCACGCTATAGAGAGAAATGAGCATAGATAGACATGTATATTGAAATTTCTGTGTTTATGTGCCTGCCTGAGTACAGTTTAGCCTCTCGTGGGAGTTGAGTGTACCTAGTCATGTTAATAACCCTCTTTTACCTTTCTCCCCACCCCCCACTTTCACAGCTATGGTTCCAACAGCTTATGTGAAATTTAAACTTTGGTGGGTTTATTAATTAAACTTAGCTAACTTTCATCCTGTGTTAGGTTTTACTCTTGCTTCCACATATAAAAGAAAACATTAGCCCTTAAGTCTCTGTGTTAGGGATACTTCAATCAGCATAATTTTCTCCATCTCCATCCATTTGACTGCAAATGCCATGATATCATTCTAATAGCAGAGTAGAACTCCTTGGTATATGTACACCACAGTTTTTCAATCCATTCATCGAGGGGCATCTGGGTTAGTTCCATAATTTAGCTACTGTAAATTGAGCTGCTATATATATTGATGTAGCTGTATCTCTGTAGTGTGCCAATTCTAGCTCTTTGGGGAAAATACCCAGGAGTGGGATAGCTGGGTTGTAAGGTGATTCCATCCCTAGTTTTTTGAGGAATCTCCATACCGCTTCCCAGAGTGGCTGTACAAGTTTGCAGTCCCACCAATACTGTGTTAGTGTTTCTTTATCCCCACAACCCCTCCAGCATCTCTTATTGTTTGTATTCTCCATTTTTGTGGTTCTGACGAGAGTAAGGTGGCATCTCAATGTAGTTTTGATTTGCATTTCTCAGATTGCTAGTGATGTAGACATTTTCTTATATATTTATTGGCCTTGTGAACTTCCTCTGTTAAGAAGTTTCTGTTTAGTTCCCTAGCCCATTTATTGATTGGAGTGTTTGTGTTTTTGGTGTTCAGTTTTTTTGAGTTCTTTGCATATTCTGGAAATTAGTCACCTGTTGGAGGCATAGCAGGCAAAGATTTTCTCCCATTCTGTAGGTTCTCTTTTGACACTCTTAACTAATTCTTTAGCTATTCAGAAGCTTTTCAGTTTAATGGCATCCCACTCATTGATTCTTGGCTTTAATTCTTGTGCTATGGGAGTCTTGTTAAGGAAGGAGGTACCTGCACCGATGTGGAGGAGTGTTGATCCTATTTTTTTCTCCTAATAATTGTGTAGTTGCTGGTTTAATTCATAATTCTTTGATCCATTTTGATGAGACCTTGAAGTTTAAACTTCTTTAGAGTCAAGGAAAGTATCTTTGGGGACCAGAGAGATGGCCCCAAGGCATGGTACACTCCATTGTGCACTGAGCCCAAAGCAGTCTATTGCTAAACTCTTAGCTATTACTTTAAATATAGAGGCAGAAGCTTTAAGGTAATTTGGGGAGGGGAGGGCTGAGTTCCCAAATCCCCAGAATCTTCAGAGAATGAAGATTGGGGAATGGAATGGGAAAGAGTACTTGATGTGGAAAATAGGTAAATAAGAAGAAGTGACTCCTGGGGACTTGTCTCTCCTGTCTCCCTTTCAGCCTGTTGTCTGGACCCACAGGCATATTTACAACCTGTCTCTAATGGCAGGCATTTCAGTGGTTGTCATTGCATGAATTTGCTTCACACAGAAGACACAGGTCATTTAGCAAATTCTTTTTGGTTGACAACATTATTTCATTGATTATAATAACAAAATTGGAAATAACCTACATATTCAAAAGTCAGATGTTAAACATCTTAATATGCATTAATACAAAGGATGCATACAACATCTTCAAATTTTCCATAGTTGTGTATTTATTGATTTAAAATTTATTTACCATGTTTTTACATGAAACAAGCAGAATACAAAACAATAGAAATGGTAAAATTCCAGTTTCGCTTTAAAAATGCCTTTACTTTCATGAATTGATATGGACATATATGTAGCAAGGTGTTGACAGTTGTTGTCTCTGGGCTGTGACAATTATGTGAACATTTTTGAAAACCTACATCTTTTAAAATTTTGTCCTAATTACAAAATCTTGGTAATAGAATTTTTTATGAAGAAAGAGAGAGAATATCATTTTTACATTGGATTTTTGTGTCATTCCCAATAAAATAATGGCCTGAAATTTAAATCTACATAGGCAGTTCAATATTCATGGTAAAATTCCTGCTTCAAGAAACTTTAATCTATTTCTAAAATGGGTTACTCTCCGGACTTATGATAACAACAGGCTTCAGGTCAGTCTCACATATGGCACACTGAAATCTACAAATTCATTCCTGTGATTGGGTAATAGGTCCATGTACCAAAAAATTAGTTCCAGGTGACTCCAAGGGAAATGCTTTCTGTTTAATTGAGTTTTCTAGAATGTATATATATTTAAAATATTCTCTGGAAGGGGTTATATTTAGTCATTCTCACTTGCATGTGTAATTAGAATAGGATAGAACCTCTTAAAAATGTGTAGGGTGTGTAAATATTCTGCATTAATTGCCATCAGGCAATATTTATTGTTGTGAATGCCTTGTCAATCAGCACTTAGAGTATTTGAAACGCAGAATGCACTCATTACATGAACTCACTCCATCCTCCTAAGATAATGGATCGAATCCTTCACATGCAAAAGAAACATCTGAGGAAACTTGGCAAAATGCACATTCCAAGGCCACACTCCCTGATAGTCTCACTGAGTAGATAGGGGATGTGAACCGAAGAACCAGGTTCCTACCTAGAGAAGCATCATTTTAAGAACAGATGCCTCTTTGAACACAGGGGAAAACAGCAGAGTGCAAGAAAGCCCTCTCTAGAGGCCCAAGGATGCATAGAAAACAGGTGAGAAACATTTCCTCCCTGCCCTGAACACTTGCTCCATCCCTCCTTCACCAGCTGCCTGACAACGTGCCCCTGAGTTGTATAATGTGATCCTGTGACCAAATTAATCAATGCCTCAGAATTGGTCCTATGGCAGTTAACGAAATCATACTGTGTGGAAAAAACAATTCTTTCTTCTTCAGAGTAGCTTGAAACCCTATAAGATAATGACTTGGGCCTCACTTAAAAACCTGCCACATTCAACCTTGGAAATCTCTGCTCCTACACATTGCTGCCCGAAGGACTTGTGCTTTGTCTCCGCTAGCGCTAATGGTTTTCCATGTTCTGTTCTAGACACGTGACAACCTGGTGTCATAGTGCTGCTGAAAAATGCATTCTCTGTGCCCAGGAAGAACCTGTATAAATATTCTCAATAAATAAATAACAGTTGTCATTTTCAGAATATGACAATCTCCAGCTGCCTGTGCTTAAAGTGAGCGACGTGTCATTTATCCTAATAGATGTGAATGCATGTATTGTACATATCAGTGAGTCATCTAATTCTTATTCACTCCAGCCTTGGTCTCAGTTGGGGGCAAGTGCCTCTAACAGGGTTTGGCTGGATCAAATCACAAGCTGAAAAATCTTGGTCAATTATAGAAGCCCAAGGCTAAGGAGGGAGTTGTCTTTTCATACCTCCTCACAGACCCCTCCTCTTCCCAGGCTTACTGAAGAGGCCAGTCAACCTCCCATCTGTGGAATTTCTGGGAATCTTTCTCCCCCTGTAATTTAATGTGCCTCAGTTGTTCTGTGTCCTGATAATACAAGTGGTGAGAAAGTCGCCTAATCCTACTGGCATCCTCTCTTGTCAGCACCTCTTTATTTCCCTCTTTAAAGGCTCAACATGTTTTGATTTACAAGGTGCACCAAGATAACTGCAGGTGCCCCTTCTAAATAGCAAGGTTAACTCACCTGAGATGAATTCTTTTATTACAAACAAAAGCAACACATGAGCAGGAAATACAATTAATACAGGTGCTTCCCTGAAACTTAGCAAATGCCTGTTGTCTTGAAAGGGGAAAAAAATCTTCACCATCGCCTGGAGGTTCCTTTCATGCTATTTCAGTGAAGGAAGAATTTGAATTAGAATAGGTTTGAAAGGAAAAGGAAAAGTCCTGTATTCTCAGAAGGAGCCCCCATAAGGAACTTGCAGAAGGGGCTGTAAATTGTTTAAGGACTCAGGTTTTTCAGGCTTACTTATAGACCAAGATTGACCCTGACATTGGAATTTGGGGAACAAACCATCCAATGAAATCGCCTGTCTTAATGGGGTGCATTTTGGGACTGCAGTCATGCTAAATAGTCTTTTTTTTTAAGTACTCCAGTTAAGGCAACCTTTGTAGAACCCTGTCACTTGATTCTCTTTGGAAATTTGTAATGCATATATTAATTCAAGGAAAGCATTTGATTCTGTTAGATGGAAGCAGATGAGCTTTCTCTTCAGTTTGCTTAAAGTTCAGAGTTCACTATTCTGGTGGTTGACAGTTCATTACTTTAAAATCAAAAGTTAACTGAGTCTTTTATCACAAAGTGTAAGTAAATCTTTTCAGATAGTTGTTGAAGGTATTTACTCTTTGTGTTAAGAGATGATCAAAAAGGAAATCAAGCAAAATAAATGCTGCAGTCCTACCAAATAGCTTAAGAATCTTGTGCAAAGAAAATTAAGATGAAAAGCCCTGAAAATAAAAGGAGAAATTGTAGCACTAACAAGAACACCTGACAGTTACATTTAAATTGCCAAGTATATTATATCTATTTTTTTTATTTTTAATCACCTGTAGAAGAAGGTAATGTATCTTTTGTTTTTTAAGTCTGGGTCCTGATATTCTTTAATTTGTTCAGTCTCATGAGAAAGGTGTTACTTTTCAGCCCTGGCTGCGGTCCTTTCCAGTATTAATTGACCTCAGGGCCCACATTCCAATGGATGCAACTCGCATCTTCCCTCTGAGCACACACAAAATAGGGTTTCAACTAAGCCTTCTGACCCAGCCACACACCCTCCACGGTGAATCCTACCTGCTCCTGGAATGACAAGGTGACGAGGCTGCATGCTCAATTACACCCGCTTCTCTTAAGTAATTGCCTTAGATCTTGCCAAATTGTGTGCTGGTTTTCTCAGGCACACTAATTTGAATTAGAATGAAGGTGCTAAACTTTTTTCAACTACTACAACCTGGTTGTTTGAAGCCTTGTCTTTGTTTTCTGGAATTCTCTTTCATGACCCAAATACAAATGGCTAAATAATCCTTCTATTTTGAACCCCAGCAAATACTGTCACTGCTTCCTTCTGCATAGTCTGTGTATGAAACTAGCTTTCCTGCGTCCCAATTTTTATGCAACAGAAAAGACTGCTACTCTGTGGAGTTTCTTATGACTTGTAGGAATAAAAGCAACAAAGGAGTTAGTTAAGGTTGCCAAATTTAGTAAATAAAAATTTGGCATGCTTAGTTAAATCTGAATTTCAAGTAAACAATGAATTGTTTGTTGTATAAGTAAGTTTCATGAAATATTTGGGACATAATCATACCCCAAAATTGCATTTTTATCAGAAACACAAATTCATCCAGGCTCCTTATATTTTGTCTGGCAAACCTAGAGTTGAATAAAGCCAAAATTGATTTATATCTGTGTGTTTCTATGAGTAACATTTTATTGGGAAACAAAGGAATCAGTTATATTTTGATTTCAGTATTTGGGAAATATGAGAGAATTCATTTAAATAATATGTAAAAATAAGATATTATTGGCAAGAAATATTAACCTGAATGGGGGTTTCATGCCTTTTTTCACATTCTAGTAAAATATAAATTTTCTCTGTGTGTATAAATATGAAAAATCCATTGTTTTCTGCCTGAATTAGCATTTGTTATTTTTGTGCATGACCCTCTAAAACACTTTCCATTACTCAAGTCATCTGCAGTCACTCAAAACTGCTGAAGCCTTATGAGAATAGCAAATGGAGAAATAGTAGTCTGATTAAAATTAACTCAGTTCAAGGGAGAAGGGATTCTCTGCTTTAAATTAGACCGTCACAAACAAGATATTAAGAAACAAATACTTCATACAATTTTCAGAGTCCAAGAAAAATATACTAAAGACAATTTCTTTTCAAAATCAAAATTGCAAAAGCAGAATGTTCTAATTTTTTACCTTCATGATTCATGATTATTAGCAAAATTGTTACAAAATGAATCGAGTTTTCTTATGATTTCTTATGAAATGTTTACTTTATAATTAAATGTATTTTTATTTCATTATCTTTCACATCAATCTCTTGATAATTCTTCCTTACTCCTAAAACAAATAGAGTTCAAAATGAAAGCAAAAGAAAGTGGTGGTACTTCTGTTCTTATGATGAAATGGGCCTTTATTTTCAAATAATGCATATACTGTATTAAGCCTAATGTTATCATAATCTGAAGTTCTCCAAATAAAATGCCTTTCTTTTTAATTGGCTTGATGAAAACTGTGACACTGACAGGTATTTCTTTTCGGTGCTCTAAGGGACAAACTATGGGTTTTGAATATGCATATGCAAAACTTCTTAGTTAATGGACAAAGTATAGGTACTGGGTCAACTGGTTTACTAGTCTCCTCAACCGTCATTCTATCTAGCTTTCCACAGTGCCTCAGTATTATGTGTTAAATGTCTGTAGAAAGATGCCAAATTTATTGCGCAAGCTTTTATTATAAGTAGATACAAGCAAAAAAGCATGTGTTTGTAAGTATATTATAGTACAATCTAAGAAAATAATCTGTTAATTACTTTACCATATTCTATCCAATTCCCTGCTGTTACCAACATTGGTAAAATAACATCAGTTTCAGAAGAGTTCAGAATGTCTATTTTTTGGTGGAAAGAGGATGAGAAAGAAAGGCTTGGTCCTAGCGCAACAGAAAAAAGTAGCTCAAAAGAATCCAAGTGCACTATGAGAACAGATCTGTGGTCTGGCTGTGTGCCATTCAGAAGTAGGGTACATACCCAGTGCTTGCTGAGGCTGTGGAGTCAAATCTGCCCTTGCCGAAGTGGAGAGTCCGGGAGAAATATTACCTAAAAGGAGAGAAGAGAAAACAAGAGATAGAAAGAAAGAAAAGCTCAAAGAAAACAGTAGGATACAAAGGTGGTAATGGATTAGAAGCAGCAACAGCACAAAATCAAAACTGCACCAAGGGAGAACCAAAGAATCACCCAGAAAAGAGGAAGAATATTATTTCTCTGACTAAGTTATATAGAAATTAGGGTCCAAAATACAAAAGATGTGCCCAGGGGGAAAAAGATTCTGTTTTCAAATATGCTTGAGAAATCATATTTCTGTATTTATCTATAAAAATATGTGTATGTATTTATATATAATATATGATATATAATATACATATATACATATAGTCTACTCTGGAGATTTACAGTGAAAAATTGAGCATTATAATTTCCAAGAACTGCTATTTTTTTAAAAATCTCTTTAATCTGATTAATAAAGATATG
>PVKS010017527.1:18598-41877 GCA_004027875.1 Aplodontia rufa
TGGTCAAATGTATGTAAGTACATTAATATGATCTTACCAAGACTATGGTGGGTTGAGAGGATTCAGGGAGATCACGTGTACAAAGTGGTTTGATGGACAGTAGGAGGTATGACCTCCTGGGGCGAGGATGTACTGATAAGGCAATTCAAATGGAGTGGTTTGGTTTTTTTATCCCATTTAGTTGCCCCTTTCACAAGTTTTCAATATCTGCTTTGCTGAAACATGTACAGGCTCTGGGATTTTTGTCTGTGAGCTCAGTGGAAAAGAATTCTTACACCTGACTGCTGGCATTGTGCAGGAAAAATGTGTGAAAGGTGTGAGCCCTCAGTGTGGAAACCAGAAAGTGGAGCTTACCCTGTATTTCACCCTGGTTCATGAAAAAGTCCCATTTTCCTTTTTTAAGAAACTTGAGTGGTGAAGAAACAAATTTAAAAAAATTAATTCAGAAATAATTATAGATTCATAAATTGCAGAGATAATACAGAGAGGCCCTAAATACACATCACCAATTCCCCCCTTCCTTAGTTATTATCCTAAGGTCTGATAGTTCTATATCAAAATCAGGACACTGAGTTTGGTAGAATGTGTAGAATTCTAGGTCATTTTATCATATGTGTAATTTCACCACTACCCTCAAGATATAAAACTAGGGGCCAGAGCAGTAGTTCAGTGGTTAGAGTGTTTGCCTGGTGTGTGCAAGGGCCCGGGTTCAAGCCCCAGCACCATAAACACAACGAAGTGTCAGAGAAACAAAGGCCAGACAAAAAAATTAATAAAATTGATTCTTTCTCTCACTCTCTCACTCTCTCTCTTTAAAACATAAATAAATATATAAAACTAAAGACTTCGTTTTACATATAATTTCCTTTCCAGGAGGGAGTCTTTTCTTATTATAAAAAAGTTAAACATTGGTAATATAATTAATTTAATTGATTATATTTCAACTCTCACAAGGGGAGAAGGGCATGAGTGAAAAGGTAGTGACTTTAGAGTTTTGCTACCACAAATTAGGATTTTCACAGTTCTTCTGTGGTTGCAACGTGCTTGCTCTTTCCTCTTTGTAAATCTGGACATCATATGTGAATACTTTGGAAAGTAACTTTACATTTTAATTCAGTTCTTCCCCTCTGTCATCATTTATGACTGCACTGGTGGAAATGTATGCATTTTACAAAAGGTAAAATGTGCTGAAGAAAGAACCAAATGGTGAAACAGATCCCATTTAAAAAGCCATAAACAAGCTCACAGCAGTATGTGGTGACACGAATAAATTGCTTTTGCAAGAAAATTCAGGCTTAATATCATTACTAAGCCCCAGCTGAAAGGCATAACTGTATTTCAAATAGGAGTAAAGGCCAGCACCACTGGGTTGGAAATGATCTCATGATGGCATCATAATGACTTATTTAACAAGAAAGGGAAAGAAAACCTTGGACTCTCATCATGCTAGTTAGGGAAGTAAAAACTCAATAATGATGACTGGTTTTATATCTTATTCTCCTCTGGTCTTTACTACAAATATGTCAAGATTTAAGAGACCAGTTGTCACAATTTTGCTATGGCTACAGTTCTTGGTTTGTTAAAAAGCATAATCATGAAATTCATAGTTCAAAAAATTGTTGAACTTATTAGATCTCCACACTGGTGAATGCTATTATAACCAATAATTTTATCCATAAATGAGTTCTTTACGATAAGTGGTGAACAAAATTTTGTTGGAATTGGAGGCTGGGTGGGCATCTGTATTCACTAACTACCAGCAGAGTCCAGCTCTGGCACCCTGCCTAGCATTAATTTACAGCATTTGGCAAAGTGTGTTTTATCAAATAAAAGTCTCCTAAAATGCTTTCTATGAAATCTAATTTTATGCTACAACCAAGACATTATTGTGTCAATACAAATTTGCCTATAGGTTTACCAATGTCTTTTCTTAGCGTTCTCTCTTGTACCTCAAACCTTTTGGGGATTTTTTTTTCTTTGCCTTGAAGTTCTCCTAGAGATGTCATTGTAAAATAGATCTTTTAGTGTATTATAAATGTGCAGATTTCACATTGGAAGACATTTCACTGGGTACATAACTCCACGCAGTAGTATTTTTCTTTCAGCATGTTGAAGATGGTGTCCCGTTTTCTGATAGTCTCAAGTGTCACTCCCTTTGAGTTAACCTGGTGGATGTGTGTTTTTCCCATTCCCCTTGTAAGAAGAACATCTTTGTTTTCAACAATCTGAACTTTTATTGTGTATCTAGATGACCTTTTCTTTTTTCTTGATCATATTTGAGTTTTATTTGGATTGTGAATTTAAAGGTGTGTGTTTTCATTATTTCTGCAAAATTTTCAGTGTTATTCTGAACATTACCTTTTCCCAATTCTATCATCCTCCTCAGGGAATTTTGATGAGACTTTTTATAGACCTACTTACTCTTCCTTCTAGATTTTCTCTCCACTCTGTTCAGTGTTTGGAGTCTAAACTACAGTTTAGTCCATTGCATTTCTAATTTGATTTTTAAAAGTTTCTTTTTAAAAATTTTCCTGTTCATTTTTTGTAGTTTTTGTCTCTTATTAATACTTAAAGAGACTCTTCTGTAAGAATATTAAGCATACCTACTTGATATCCTATATGTGATAATTTCTAGCCCTGAAGTCTTAACTGGGTCTGATATGTAGTCTCAATACATTGTTGATATTGGTATATTTTTAATTCTTTTTATTTTTGTTGCTCTGTTGATTCTTGCTAATGGTAGTTTATTTCCTCACTAAATACGATTTTTTTTTCTTCTGAGTGCACACATATTCCTTGTAATTTTAACTGTGAGAATTTTTTGAAGCTCAGGTTTGAAGTGTTCTAGATATAATCTATTAGTGACCTGGGGCACTACCTAGACAATACTAGTTCAAATTAAATTCTGAGTTCTGAGTTTTTCAAGGTCATTGAATTCTTTGAAATCTATCCCCAAACCCATGTAAAAGCTTCTTGTGGTTTTTGAGTCCTCAGGGAAATACTCTTCCAAATCTTTTCATTAGAACCAAGTGTAAGACAGCTATATCTGTGCCCTATTTCCCTCTGTTGGATCTTTTGTTTGTCCAATTAACATGCTGTTGATTTGTTATAATAAATTTTATAATATAATTAATTATACTTTTTTTTCAACCTTTTGGGGAGTCCTGGATTCCTGCAGCATGAATTTTCTTTGTTGAGAAGGCTTGGGCTCCTAAACAGATACGGTTTGTTCGGGCCCAGGCCTAGGCCACCAACAATTGTGGGATGCCCTCCTATGGTAGCTGCCAATGACAGTACTTTTCCTACTCTTTGGGGCCATACTTTCTCATGGTTAGGGCTCAATGTCTTGCCATTTCAGTTATTCATTTCAAGGTTAGTTATCTGTAGCACTTCTTTTTGTTTTGTTTTTTAGTTTAGTTTTGTTTTGGTTTGATTCTGAAGATTGAACCCAAGGATACTTTACCATTGGGCTATAACCCCAGCCCTTTTTATCTTTTATTTTGAGACAGGTCTCCGTAAATTGTTGAGGCTGGCCTAGAAATTGCAATCCTCCTGCCTCAGCCTCCCGAGTCACTGGGGTTACAGATGGGTGCCACCATGCTCAGCTGTCTCCAGCACTTCTATTTACTCTGTATTAGGAAGGCTTTTATAATAACTCTTTGCCATATTACCTAGAATAGAATTCAAAATGGTATTTAAAGATAGAGTCAAACTAATACAAGAACTACAGATAATAATAAAGCCAAAATATTGGATGGTGGAATTGAGGGGAAGAGAAATAGAAGAAGTGGAAATATATTTATTTTTCTTTCATTGTGAAAAGTCAAGATAATGTGTCCTAGAAATAGAAAGATTATTAAGGTAAGTACTGTAACATGAAAAAGATGCTAAGCCTTTTAAATTATTGGAAGGAAAATGCATGCAAAAAGCAAGTAAAACAAACACGAACCACAGAATAGAATACAAAAGACTAAAAGAGATGTACATTTAAGAAATTGCACGCATAAAAATAAAGCACAGTAGGCCTAGACAGTGCGCTAAAATATAAAAGACAAAAGTGGAAATAAAATATGATGGCAAAATGCAAACAAACATGCACTGGAGGTGACTCTCTTGGTCTGGTTACAGACTCTTTTGTGAAAAGACTTTCAGGTTGAATCACAAATAGAAATTCAACTATACACTAAACACAAAAGCTGCTTCTAAAAGAAGTGTCTGGGAATGGACGAAAGGAAAAGGATAAACGCATCTCAGCATGCAAATAACATAAGATTCTGTGGGGACTATGATGTCAGAAAAGATTGAGTTTACAGCAAAGAAGCATTGAATAAAACTAAGAAGACATATAGTGGCAAATGCTGTAATTCACAGGAAGGTCCAGGAGTCATGCATGATTATCTACTGAACAAGCAAAAGGATACCTAAGGCAAAGCTTAACTACATATGGGTAAATGGGTAGGCAGAACTCACAAAAATAATAAATATTCATAACCAGGTGTGGTGGCACACACCTATAATCACAGAAACTAAGGAGGCTGAGGAACGAGGATTGCAAGTTCAAGACTGGCCTGAGAAATTTAGCTAGGCTGTCAGCAACTTAGCAAGACCCTGTCTCAAAACAAAAAAAATATAAAATGGGCTGGGGATGTGGCTCAGTGGTTAAGAGCTCCTGGGTTCAATCCCTGGTAGCAATAACAACACAACAAATAATAATAATAATAAATACTCATTTGTCTTCTTTTGTTTTTTTAAAGAGAGAGAGGAACAGTGAGAGAGAGAGAGAGAGAATCAATTTTATTAGTTTTTCATGTGACTTTCAGTGCTCCAACACTTTGTTGTGTACGTGGTGCTGGGGTTCGAACTCCAGTCCTTGCATGCGTGCCAGGCAAGCGCTGTAACTGCTGAGCCACCGCTCCAGCCCCCATCTTAAGTAGACCAAAACAAAATATTTTTAAAATTTTGGAACTATTTCAATTCATATATACTAAACTCCATGCAGGGAATATACCTTCTTTTCTAATACATGTAGATCTTTATAAAGAATAACAATTTGTTATGATGCAAAAATCTGAATGTATTTCAAAAAAGTAAAAGTTTGGGTTTATCCATTTTATTCATAGGAAAATAAACTAGAAATAAATACCTATATTATAAAAATTTTAAAAACTTGATCTAAAACACATTTTAATCTCTTTTAAAACATTCTCAGGAGAAAAAAAAATCAAAACAAAAATGCTGAAAGCAGTACAAAAGAAACCTTAGAATCCAAAAATTATCATATAAGAAGGTATAAAAGATAACCAAATTAAGCATTCAAAATAATACATTATCACCATTAAGACAATCTAAGGAAATCAGAATGAAGAAATTGGTAGGTGGGCTAGAGCAGTGGCTCGGCAGTTATAGAGCTGCCCAGCATGCACAGGTACACGGGTTCAAACCCCAGCACCCATGTACACAACTAAGTGTCAGAGCAACCAAAGCCATGTGAAAAACTCAATAAAAATTGATTCTCTCTCTCTCTCTCTCTCTCCTTCTTTCTTAAAAACAAAGTTAAAAAAAGAAATTGGTAGGTAAAATATGAAATTTCTAAGTGGCTGACAACATAGAGAGTGAAATCAACAAGTTCGAAAAATTGTCATTTTTAAAAGTTCATCAGATACATGAATCATTCACATAATGTTTAAATGTTAAATAATAGAGAAAATGCAAGTATTTAAATGAGAAATTAAGCTGAGAAACTGAGTATAGATATTGAGAGAATTAAGATGTCTTTGTTCAACTCCATGCATATGAATTTGAAACAACTTAGGTTTTTATTTTATTTTATTATTTTAGGTTTTATTTTATTTAGATGAAATAGTTAACGTTTCTAAAAACTTAAACCACTGTGACAGATGGGATAGAAAATCTAAATAGACCATTTCAGAGAAATGATAAAAGCCGTTCAAAAAATTGCAGGCAGCAGGCCCAAACTCTATTTTACCTGAAGCCTGACGCAAAGGTCAAGGGTCAGAAATTCCACGGTATTAAAATGATTCTGGATCAGAGATAGAAGAAAAACTTCCATTTTTTGTATGTTCCCCTCCTAATAAACATCAACACCTGACAGCACAGGAAAAGAAAACTAAACATTGATCTTTCTTATGAATATTAAAGTAGCATTAGCAGACATAATCCAACATTACTTTAAAAGAATACATCATGACCGAGAAAATTAAAAATATTGTCAATATGTTTGTTTATGTTTCTATTGTATCAGACGAAAAAATAATATGTCATCCCCAGAAAGAGTGTAAGGTTCAAAGGGTAGATTTAAGTCCATAATCCATCGCTAACAAAAAAACTCTTGATAAAATAACAATAAATAGGTAATAATAATAACTGTCTGATTTATAGTGAAAAGCATGCATTGTTCTTAACAGAACTACTCAAAATATTTTTAACAAGAGACAGCCACTGTTGCAATGATTGTTTATCATTGTTTTAGAAGTCCTAGATGCACAATTATAAAGGAGAAATAATGAAATACAAAGATTTGAAGAGAAACTACAAAATCATTGTTTGCACATATGGTTAAATTATGTAACTGGTAAACAAGAGACTCTGCCAAAGTCATTTCAAACAATAAATAAAATAACAATAATATGGGTTGGAGCAGTGGCTCAGTGGTTACAGCACTTGCCCGGCATGCGCAAGTACAGGAGTTCAAACCCCAGCACCCACATACACAACTAAGTGCCAGAGCAATGAAAGCCATGTGAAAAACTAAATAAAAATTGATTCTCTCTCTCTCTCTCACTGTCCTTCTCTCCAAAATAATAATAATATTAATACATATCAATCAGTTATTTTCTTATGTCCAAGTGGAAGTTATTTTTAAATATAAAGGAATAAAAGTAATATTTGTTATAGGAACAAAATGGTAAAACATAATAAGAAAAAACTTACAAAAATGTTTAAGATGTGTATAAAATCTGAATTAACTTTGTCAATAACCATATATGTAACAATGATTCCCTCCAATATGTAAGACTATGTCAAACAAAATTTTAAAAGGTGTGTATAAAGGCACTTTAAAAGAATAAAGATGGGGCTAGAGCGGTGGCTAAGTGGTTATGGCACTTGCTTGGCATGTGCAAGTACAAGAGTTCAAACCCCAGCACCCACGTACACAATTAAGTGTCAGAGCAATGAAATTCATGTGAAAAACTCAATAAAAATTGATTCTCTCTGTCTCTCTTTCTCTCAGTCTTTCTCTCTTTTAAAAAAAATAATAAAGAGGAACAAAATAAGAATTGAGTAAATACAATGAAATACCATATCTTGAATAAATTCAATATTTTAAAAACAACAAATCCCCCTGCATTATTCTATGCCAATAAAATAAATGCACAAATAATTTTTAGAATTAGATGACAATTTAGAAACATAATTTCTAAGTTTAAATTAGTTCTACAAGATATTAAAATATAAAATTACATAAATTAAAATAAAGTTTTACTGGTATGTAAAAACAAAACATAATAGAACAAATGAAGAGTTAAGATGTATATCAAAATCCTCATGATAATGTGGCTTATAAAACAAACATTTCATATTCATGCCAAAAAGGGGGGAAAAGTTGTCAAGAATTTACCCCAAAATTAGTGATGAACAATTGCCTAACCTTCTAGAAAATAATTAATTCCTATCCTAGTTCTTATACCAAGATGAAATTCAATAGAATCAGAGATTTAAAGATCATAAAAAAGAAATTATACAGGTAATAAAATAAATTATGTGAAAATTTCTATGTTAATCTTGGAATGAGAGAAGCCTTTCTAAACATGTCACAAATCTCTTTTAAAAGCCATAAAAGGCAATGTGTCTACATAAAAATTAAACATTTTCTGTATAATGGAATATAACTAAAATCAATGATAAACTGAGAGGCATATTTATAATCTCCTATGTAATAAGGGGAGATCTTTCTTACATGTTAAGAGTTCTGGGGCATCAATCAGAAAACTGTCTTAAAACCAGCAGGCAAATAAGAAAGAGGACTTGAGCAGGCAGTTTATAGAAAAGTAAGTTCAAGTTGAATGGAATGAAGACGTTTTTAGCCTTGTCAATTGTTAAAGAAATGCTCATTAAAATAGCAATAATACATCATTTAAACCTATAGATTGAGATATACTAAAATATGTTGGCATGTGTGATTGTATCTGAGTATTCTCACTCTAGGGTAAACCATTTTAAGATGGTAATGGTAGTAACCTATAGAAGGACAATCAGGGAACAAGGGAGAGGTAACCACATGTTTTTACTGCATACTATACTGTGAGTTTAATGTTTTAAACTGTGTGTTTCACTTTTAAAAAATAAAATTTCAAAATAGAAATTGAATCCAAAAAGTTAAATAGATTAATTAATGCCAATAAAAAGAATATGTTTCATTCAAGCCCAGGTCTATGATTTGGACTAAAGTGCATAGGTATATTGTTAATATTATTTTGCATTAGTATTTCTAAACTTTTTGTCAAGGAATCCAATATGACAAGGTCACCTATGTATATGGAAGATCCAGGTAAACACTTGTTGAGTCGTTGATATTTTTCATTCCTTTTATACTGATTTTTGTTTGTTTGTTTTTAACTAACAGATACAGGTAGCAACTTGTGACACCTTCATGTTTAAAAAGCAACTATCTCACAGCAAGCCAATGCTGATGCCAGTTCATGATCTCCCTGCTTTGAGTGCTCCCTGATCCCATGTTTCCCATGTTTTACCCCCATGTTAGTTGGGCTTCTCATGGATGTCGAGGGTTCCCAAATGGATCGATAAACCCCCTACTCCCTCCCTCCAGCTGCCTTGATATCCTCCTAATCCCTCCCTCCCCACTGTACCCCTACCTTCACCCCCGAGTATCATAGCCATGGTTTCCCCTGCTCGTGTAAAAATTCATCCACGTTGAGGCTATTATTTAACTTAGCCAACTTTCATCCTCTCTTAGGTTTTACTCTAGCTTCCACATATGAGAGAAAACATTCTGCCCTTGAGTCTGAGTTTGGGATATTTCACTCAGCATAATTTTTTGTTCATGAATGTGTAGCAATGATTCCCTCCCATATGTAAGACTATGTTGAATGAATAAAATAAATTAAAATAAATAAATAAATAAATAAAACATAATATATATAAAATAAATAAATAAATAAAAATTAAAATAAATAAAAAGCATCTCTAGTAGACCTAGGATTCCTTAAGCCTTCTTTTTAAAACCTTTTAAAGCCTCTTCATTTATAAAATGATCAGAGGGTGTGTGTGCGTGTGTGTAGTCATTGCTCAAGGTTTAGACTATTAAATTGCAAAACCCAGATTGAGAATAAAATACATCTTGATGTTCTATTTGACTACAGTGAGGGCCTCAAGGAATCGATCTCTAGAACACTGCAGAGTCCTTCTGTAGGAATTGAACCGGAGGATTTACTTTTCTTTCTTCTACTCCTTTTTAATCACAGAATCCACTTACTAAAATTGTGCCTCACAGAGCACTGACCTTTAGATTATAATGGTGTCCTCAAGGCCATTACAACTTACAGGGCAGGCACCTTCCAATCTTTCAATCTGCAAGTAAAGGTTACAAAGTTTTACAGCACAAAGTACCTAACTCTCTACTTGTAAATTCACTTTCAGTTTTCCCACCAAAAGCCAAAATCATTAGCCAACTTTGGAGACCTTAAGTGTATGAAATAATATTCTTAAAAATCAAATTTATCTTTGAGTAGAAATGGGAGCTTTTTTAAAAAAAAATCTGCTCTCCTATGATAATAGGTTTGACTGAAACCCTAAAGGCCACCAAGTAAAACCTTTCCCTCTGATCAGGCTTCCTGGATTGTTTCATGGAATTTGAAGAAAGAGAAGGTAAGTTTTGTTCAGTAAAAATATACATCAAAAATTAAAGTAATCAGGGCTGAAGATGTAATTCAGTGGTAGAGCACTTGCCTAGCATGTGTAAAGGCATGGGTTCAATCCCCAACAGCAAAAAAGAAAAATAAAATTAAAGTAATTGACTAAGTAGTGAGATCTTCATTGATATTTCTTTTTTTGCTTGTGTTTTCTAATGGTCAATTCAGTCAGTTATGCTTAAAGTTTAAAGGCAACATTGATGATACAATTTTGGAAACTACCAACATGAATGAGGACCAAAAATAAAATCAACATGTAAATATAGGTTAATCGGTGAGTTCTTCTAAAACTCCCAATAGCATTGATGTAAAAAGGATATAAGATTTTTCTCTCCAATGTTAAAAATCTAGAAAGAAGCAGTCCAGGGCTAGATGGCAGCTCTCTGTTCCATAAAGTCCTCAGGAAATGGGATCCCTTTCACCTCTGGTTCCTCTGTAGGTGACTCCATTCCCAAGGTTACCTAATGATCTGAGATAGAATCTCCAGCCATCACGTTCCCATTCTAGCCAACAGGATCAAAGGGGGCGGGGCGGGGCAGACCATGGCCCTTTTTCTTCATAAGTATTTCTAAAATGAAACATGCCACTTCACATGACTACATCTTTTTTCAAGAAGGATGTGGCCAACTGCTTTTCAGCTTGTTAAGTCTCATCACATCTTACAGTGGTGCACTTAGACGACTAACATGGCAGGTATATTTTGAAACTCTATCCTTGCTCTATCCTATTTTATAAAATCTTGAGATGAAAATCAGCTTTAAGACAAAAAGATGTAATGGGGAAATTTTTAGAATAATGTAAATCACCAAAATTGACCAAAATGAAATAGAAAATGATGAAATAGCTTCTAAAAACGTCCATTTATCACTGCCTATCTATCACCAATTTTCTTACATCCAAGAAGACATTGAATTCAAACAGGCAATTTTAACAAATTCTCAGATTTTAATTAATCACTGTTTTATACAAACTGTCTCAAAGTTTAGAAAAAGAGGAAAGTTACTGCACTCATTTAACAGGTCTAGTAAAACCTCTATAAAAGATCTTGCTAAGAACGTAACAAAATGAAATCAGAGCCAAATGGCAGTTACAAATTTGGCTAAAGCTTACCAAGAAAGTGTCAGAAAAATGTGTGATTCTTTCTTTCTGCATTTGTATTGAATTTATAGATTAATATGGGTGGGTTTCTATTTATTTATGAAGAGGCAGGCATTGCCAGTTTGGAGTTTGACTTGAAGTTTCTTCTGATTTCATTTTCATCTCCACTATTTTGGAAGCTAACCATTTTGTCCCTTCATTTGGTGGTCCCACCTACTGTTTTAACATAGACACTTAACAAAGTCTAATGTTAGTAAGGATACTTATCCACTTTCCTAACAATACAAAAAAGTCAGATGGCTTTATATATGTTCACTCCCTCTAATATTATAAATGATAGGGTGGCAAACTTTTTACTTTTTTTTCTATAAAGTAGATATGATTGCTCATGGTTTGATTAGTGTTTCAAGCATATTCAAAAACATCTCTGATAATATTTGCACCCAAGATGTTCCATTTGGGATCATTTTCTTTCTGCTTCGATATTTTTACTTTTTGTGGTATTGAGGATTGAACCCAGGGGCATTCTACTACTGAGCTACATCCCCAGCCCTTTTTATTTTGAGACAGGATTTGGCTAATGTGCCCAGGCTGGCCTTGATCTTGTGATCCTTCTGCTTCAGTCTCCCAAATAGCTGGGATTGCAGACATGTACCATCACTCCTAGTCTATACTTTAGATTTTCCTTTATTACAAACCTATTAGGGGTGTTTTCTTAGGGACTGGGTGAAATTTTCTTAATTTCCCTCATCTTATTGAAAAACAGTTTTGTTGGGTATACAATTTTAGGTTGACTGTTAATTCTTTCCGCACTTTTAGGATACACTTCTACTAAGTTCTGCTTCCTCAATTGTTTTTGGGAAGTAAGCTCTTCGCCTAAGTACTCTTTTTGTATGTGATCTATCTCCCAAGCTGCTTCCATATCTTGCATGCTTTTGTTTTTTCTTTTTGTTGGTATTGTCATTATTGTTTGTGTTTTGAAGGTTATCCAAGATGTGTCCAAGTACAGATATCATTTTATTTTTCATGTGTGGGATATTTTGGACCTATTTGTTCTAATAAGTGTTTTTTCACAGTGTAATCAGTATATTCAGGTTTAAGCTATGATGGATTGAAAATATTTTTTAAATTGTATTTGTACAGAACGTGGATAGACATTTTCCTTATGATTATTCCCTATAAGACAGTGTAACAACAATTTGGACAGAATTTACAAAATATTAGGTGCAGGCTGAGTATGAAAATCTGAAAGATGATGCACTCAAAAATCCAAAAGTTTTAAGTTTTAGGTTTTGAAGTGTCTCAGATTTTGGATTTTTGGATTAGGGATGCTCAATTGTAAAGTCTATGAAAATATTCCAGAATAAAAAAGTCCCACATCTAAACATTTCAAGTTCTAACCATTTTGGGTAAAAGATACTCAATTTGTAAGCCATCTGGAGATGATTTAAATTATGTGGAAGGACATACATAAGTTATAAGCAAATACTATTTAATTTTATATGAGGGAATTGAGCATCTTTGGATTTTGGTATCTGTGGGGGGGGGGTCTTGGACCCAATCCCCTGGGAATACAAAAGAAGAATGGTACTTTTAAAACTTCTCTTGGAAAATATTAAGCATTTCATATTCTGTATCAGATAATATTAAAATCCAAAATTTTTCTATATCAATTCTCTTTTTCTGCTAGACTTCTCTTATGAGATCCTGATCTCTTGGATGGTTTGGAATTTTGGCCATGAATAATTTATTTTATTTTGATGTTTTGATGCTAATTCTTTGAACTGGGGTTGAAGTTGATTTCCTCTATAGATATTTTGCATTTGTTTTTGACAAAACCACTCTAACTTTAACTTCTTAGCTCTGGGGGTTGTTCTTTGTGGGTTCGGTTTGTTTGGTTATTGGTGGTGTTGATTTTGGAGATTTTGTTTCATTTAAGTTGGTATTTCATATGAACCAATACACCCTCTTATCACAAGGATTCACAATAAAAATAAAAGGAAAGCAGACTTACAACTAGGAATTCTTGAGAGAGATTACTTTCCCTCTCTGTCTGATGGTAGATTCAATATGAGCACGTTTTCTTGGCATTACTTGTGGTGGGATTTTATCATGTAGTCTTGCATTTTAGTCAGCTGTTTTGCTGCTGTGACTAAAAGACCTGAAAAGAACAAGTAGAGGAGGAAAAGGTTTTTGGCGGCTTTTTATTTCAGAGGTCCCATTCAATAGAGAGCTGGCTGCATTCCTCCAAACTTGAGAGGCAGCACATCACGGTGGAAGAATGTGGTGTAGGAAAACAGGTCAGGACGTGGCCACCAAGACGCAGGAAGAGAGCTCTGCTCAGCAATGATAAAATATGCACCCCAAGGGCACACCCCCAGGGACCCACCTTCTCCAGCCTACCCCACCTGCCTACAATTACAAAGTAGTTAATTCTTACTAGGAGATTGATTCACTGATTGGGTTAAGGCTTTCATAACCCAAATGTTTCACCTCTAAACCTTCTTGCACAGTCTCACACATGAGCCTTTGGGGGACACCTAACATCCAAACCATTACACTCTGTGTGGAAGGAACATCTTCTGTGGAACCTTCTGTTGGATCCCAACTCAGGACTGGCCTCAGTGTTTGTTATGGCCTCCTGCAGTCCTTGTATCCATGAATGTGGAGACTCAAGGACCCAGGGTATATCAAAGAAGAGGGAACTCTAAAAGTTATTCACCTCCAAGGGTTTGTGCTTTCAGTTACTCTGATGATAAATATATTACTTACTTTCATGTTAGCTCAATGGTGTATTTGGAAGTATTTCTAAGAAAATTTCTCATTCTTTAAGCTGCTTCTTTTGAACTCTAAACTCCCATATCTCTGGAAATGGAAGTGATTCTGTCATGTCTTATCTTCATGCTTTAATTAGATTTGCTGCTTATCAAGCATATAAATTATATATACGCTCATTATCAATCACTTATTTTTCTTGCATTGCTTTTATTTTCCCCACTCTTTTGTTACAGCAGTCTATGCTTATCCCCTTACCCCTGTCATGATTCTCGACAACTTCAATATCCAAGTAGAAGATCCTTTTAGTACCCGTGATTCTCCATTCCCTTACTGTCCCCTCTTCTTTTCCTCTGATCTCAGCCATTCACTTCAATGGTTAGATCTTAAACTCTGTCATTACCAATAACTAAAATTACTCCATAATCTCATTCTCCACGTTCTACTCTTCTAAAACCTCCTATTTTTGAATGCTCAATTCTATATTCCAATTCTAATGTTTTTTGCATTTCTTTGGGGTCTAACATCGATTATACAATCACTCACTGTCTCTCATTCCCTACCTCCCACTACAGTGTCCTAACTCCAGTCCTCACCCTTATATTCCAAGCTCTATCATTAAAATCATTGTCTTGAATAAAAACTCAACTCTCTTGTCCCTCTCCAGTTTTAACATATGTAAAAGCTGGTATATTCCAATTTTTCCATATTCTCCTTGTACTTTTGAGTCTCTTCCCAAAGACTGGGTCATTAATAAAAGAAAGTTTATTGTGGTTCATTGTGCTGGAAGCTGGCAAGTCCAAGGCGTGGTGACAGTGTTTTGCAAGGGATTTTTCACTGTGTTCTCATGACAGAAAAGTGGAACAGCAAGAAAACATGTGTAGGAGAGTGAGCATGGGGAGGGGGTTTACTCTACAACAACCCACTCTAGAGATATTAATGGTTCTTGAGGGCACCTCTCTTAAAACCCAGTCACCTCTCATAAAGCCCCACCTCCCAACACTAACACATCAGTCATCAAGCTTCCAACATTTGAATCTGAGGGACCTATCTGGATAGCTAAATTTGACTGAAGAAAAACACAACTGTATTGATCCATCTGTTTAGATTTATGACGATTGGTCTTAGGAGTGCTCTTTGTGCTGCATGGGAATTATATTACACTTCCCATGATCATTCCACTGGATTGCTCTTTTACATTTTCTCCCTTTTCCTCAAACCTCCAGCACATTCTCCTCCTCTGTGATGACTTTGCTTCCTATTTCACTGAGAAAATGGAAGCAAAATAGACCTTCCAAACTTACCTACAGTTACTCTATCCTCTTTCTTATATCTAAATAAATCTGTTTTAAGACCATCCTTTTGCACATCCCCTCTTGTTTACTCAGGAACTTTTCTCCAACAAATTTTCCCTTGCCAGAATTATCACATGCACCCTATCCACTATGGTATCATTTCCGTCTTGCCCCGCTTGATTCTCTGCATAGCATCCAGCATGCTGAAAATGTAAATCAAAACATCTTGCCCATCATCTAATAATCCTCCAGGGGTTGCCTTCGTACTTGGGATGTAATCCAAACTCCTTAACCCCATTTACCAAGTCCTCTGTGATTTGGCCCCTGACGCAGTGTAAACTAACCTTATACCATGTTCTCTGTTATTCACGATCTTCCTGTCACAGTTTCTAAAACTCACCAGACTTCCCCATTCCCTATGGCTTTACTCCAGTCTTTTTTCTGCCTGTAAGATTCTTTTATTGATATTCATATTGGTGTCTCCCTGTTTTTTTTTCATCCACAGAGAATTTTCTGCAGCAATCCAATCTAAAGGAGGCAATCTTTCATATTAAATATTCAATATTAAAATATTTTCATATTTTAATTCTTAGTATAGCATTTATCACTCCATGTGTGATATTCTTCTTATTTTTTATTAGTTTTTAAAATCTTCTTCTGTCTAACTTTTAATCCCATGGTAGTATAAATTTCCCCACTGCTATACATCCCTGGCACTATATCCTTAGTACATAGAACAGTACTTTGTATTAAACTTTCAATAAATATTAATGATTGAGTGATGAATGTTATGGTTTAGATGTTAGGGGTCCCCCAAAAGCTCATGTGTGAAACAAAGCAAGAATGTTTAGAGGTAAAAGAATCGGCTACAAGAACCTTAATTCAATCAATATCTCGGACCCCCCCATGTGATTAAGTGGGTGTTGGCTGAAGGCGGTAGGGTGTGGCTGGAGGAGGTAGGTCATTGGGGGGCATGCCTTTTGGGTATATATTTTGTATCTGGCAAGTGGAGTCTCTCTCTGCTTCCTGAAGTGAAGTGTTGAGCTGCTTCCTTTTACCACACTCTTCCACCAGATGTCCTGCCTTACCTCGAGCCCAAGGAACAGAGCGAGCTGTCTATGGACTGAGACCTCTGAAACTCTGAGCCTCAAAATAAACTTTTTCCTCCTCTAAAATTATCCTTGTCAGGTCTTTTAGTCAGAGCAGCAAAAATACTGACTAAAACCATGAATGAATGGGAAATCTTCTTGTCTACTTCTAACCAATCTCAATAAGGATAACTCAACCTTCTCATTAAGATGTATGTTCCATTACATTGTTTTAACAAATTAGTAATTTGTAATTTGCGTTGTATGTACAAGGGAAATACAACTTTTCATTCAGCTCTTTTTAAGCTTAAACTTTAATGAATGAATAACATGTGATCATAGAAATTATAGTTAGTGGAATGATTTGAATCTACAGGGCTAGAAAGTATGTTCACTAGATAGTGAATATCTAGGCCTTCCTTATTGTATGCTATGGTTGTAAAAAGAAATCAGTGGTGAATATTCTATTATTCTGAGTGCATAATAATAACACAAATACACCAGATATAGCAAGAAGGTGGGATTCCTAACATTTCTTCCTCAGATGTTAAGGACATGTAAATGTAACTTGAAATATACAGACCACAGAGCTTTCTCCCTTTACCCATAGAAAGTGAGTCTCCATATACTTGTCACCTCTCCATCTACACCAAATCTTTAATGTTTCACATTTTATATTTCCTTCACCTGAGTATGGAAATAGTTAGTTATTTAAATAGTTCCAAAGCTACTGTTAAGTGAAATAATTAAATGCAATACAGATGTTCAAGAACTGGAGCAATAAAGATATTATTTAGGGCAGCCCTAAAGCAGATAAAAGGGCAAGGGAGATCAACTCATAATGGATGAGCACCTGCAACCAGAGCAACTGTAGTGAAATGAAGGTGATAGTAATCAAAAAGTGTTGGAGTCTCTGCAGTTTTGTGAAAGGTCTAAAGCATCAGAACATTAAAAAAGCAGAAAATAAAAAACCATGAGTTTCCATTTTGGTTGCCCTATTACATTTGATAATGGGAAAGATATCAATTAGATCAGGAGGAATCCAAGAGAAATAGATTCCCAAGGTTACAGTAGGGATACAGTAAGTGGAGAAGTAGATGGGACTTTAGTCCCCTACCCCGTTGCCATTGCTTCAACCTTGGTAGTTCTGTAGATTTTATTTGAAAGAATAAATATTTTCCTCTATGGAATTTGACAAAAGTATTCTAATTATCTTGAATAACTTAGGGGCTATGAAAGTTCTAACTTTTATAAAAAAAGGAATTGAAATGGATATTCGTACTAAGTTTAGTAAATTCTAAGCCCAGAGTAAATAAAAATTACATGCTGGTTTAGGAACAGGCTTTAGATCAAATAAATGGGGAATACACAAATATTAAAAACATAAAGGCATTTATTATATGATAGGGATAGGGTGTTATTTTAAATCAAATGAGAAACACAGATTTTTCAAACATATAAAAGCCCTATCACACAACTGCCAGAGGGGTTAATAATTTAAATGTAAAAAGTAAAATCATGTAACTACTTCAATAGAATATAGGCAAATATGTTTTAAGACTTGAGATAGAAAGGCTAGAAAGCTGATGAGTATTATTGGCTTTGGTATCCTGATAATAGAGTTTTGTCAAATATATATATATATATATAAAATAAGTGGCACTCTAGTGGATGACTTTACAATTTGGTATGACCTCTGTGGAGGAGCAATTACTCAACATATACAAAAAGTTGAAGTGTGTATACCATCAATTCTATTCTGAGGAGTTTAAGAAAATAATCAGACACGTTTACATACACACAAAAACTAGTAAAGATGTCCATTGCAGAATGTTTTATAATAATGAGGTGTTTGAAACAACCTACATGCCACATATGGAATATTAGTCAATGTGTTAGTCAGGATAAGGTAAACTACACTGATGTAACAAGCAAATTCTAAATTCATGGAAGTTTACATTTAAAAATTATTGCCCCATCCTCATACAAAGGTCACTGAAAGTCTGCTGATCTCACAGCAGCCCCTTCTAGCTGTTTCTATGACATAGCTCCATCCTTCCTGTAACAATGCTACTGTGGCGTGGCAGGGTGGGGCTATGCAAAGCCTCATCACTGCATTAGCTGATGAGTGACACACATCATTTGCCACTTAGAGTTAATCGGTCAGATTTAGTCACATGACCCTGCCTAACTTCAAGTGAGCTGGGGAGTGCATTCCTCCATGTGCCCAAGAAAAGATGTCAGTGAACTCTAGTGATCTCTGCCATATATGACCACTAAAAGTGCTACAAATCTTTATTTACTAGCACAAACGATTATCCACAATACATTATTCAGGAGAAAAAAATCTTGTTTAGGATAATTCATTTATTTAGGGGTGAAGGTAAGAGGCAGCACAGAGAAAAATAAGCAAATACGTATTTCTACATACAAATTGAAAAAACACGAAAAGATTTATATTCTAGAAAGTTAATAGTAATTGGTTTTGAGTGATGGGATTATGGATGACAAAGATTGTTGGACTCAAATTTAGATGATACTGTATGTCACCATAAAGCACAATAAGTAACACCATGGATTGGACAAGTGGATTAACTACTGCAGCTCATTTAATCCTCTCAATAACTCTGACATAAAGATTTTATTATTTCCATTTAACACATGGAAATCTAAATGCACTACCCAATATTACCAAGAAGTTGTTGCAATTGTCTACCAATTCCAAACACTTCTTTTTAATTGTTTTAATAAGTGCAATAATTTCTTTTAATCCTAGTGAAATCGGTTTTTATTCCAGCAATGTAGGGCCTCATGGATTCTTGCCATGTGAATCATAGTCTAAAATTGTCTGTGTTTACTAAGGAGATGTAATTTTTAAACAAAATAAACATAGGTTCAGGAAGTACTTGTTGCCTCTTTCTGTTTTTGTTCACTTTTCTCTTGATGTTCACTTCTTCCTGTTTGACTCCTTTCCTCCTCAGTTTCTTTCTCTCCTTATAGACAGTTCTTCAAGAAGCAACTTAAGCCAAAATTTTCACTCTCTGACTTTTCTGTGGGTCCTCTGCTCTGTGCCCACACCCCTCCATCCATCCTACTTCTTATGTTCTTATATTCCCATGTGCGGAGCATCTATTGGTTTACAAACTAAGTTCCCGAAAGACAAAGACTATTCTCTACTCGTTGCTTCTTTGATATTCCATAATGTGACAGCCATGGCCAGGCATCACCTGAACTCCTCCAAGAAAAACTCGTATAGGAAGCATAGTTAAATGGTAATGCTAGCTGTCGCTTTCTGGAACAACTTCCTCCTTTTGGGGGAGGCCATGCTTCTTTGGGATTTTCCCAATGACTGAACATGACAGTGTGTTGGTATGGGCCCATTCCTGTGAGATGCAGGACTCCTTTAACGAGCAACTTCAGTTCAATGTGCTAGTTTTCTATAGCTGCCAAAATAAATTACTGCAAACTGCTGGGTTAAAACAACAGAAATATATCCTCTTACAGCTTTGTGGCCAAAAGTGTGAAATAAATGTGTTGGCAGAGTTGGTTCCTTTTCTAGAACTAGAGGGAGGATCCACTAATTCTTCTCCCCTAGTTTCTGGTGGCTGCCAGCAGTCCGTATTGGTGCTTAGTTTATAGCTGCAGAACGGCACTATCTACCCTTGTCTTCACATGACCCTCTCTGTTTTTGTGTTCTTTTGACTTAAGGTCCACCTGGACAATCCAAAATTATCTCATCTCGAAATCTTTGGTTATATCTGCAATATCACATTTCCAAATAAGGTCATATGAACATATATTGAATCCACTATGCTCAGGAACTTCTAATTGACCTGGTCACAGACCTTCCTATCTAAACCTTTTTCTCTCCCTTCTTTCACATGTGTTAGACTTGCATTGTTCTGAAGACTTTCACTGTTTATTTCTACCCCCATTCCCTTCCTTTTAGTCTTCATACATAATCCCCTCAAAATCTCTTGCATATCTATCTGTAACTGGTGACTGCTTTTAAGAGGACCTAAACTGATACATATAGGATTCGATGAGTGCTTAAAAGCTATTTTTGAATGAATATTAGTGCAAGGCTTTCTTCTTTCCATCACACTTCAGCACAAGAGGAAATTGGATTTTATATATGATGTGTTAATTTTCGTGCATCATTATGTCTCCTTTTTTAACAGCATAGTCCAGGCATTCTTAACATTTTTTTCTATCATCCTACGTATCACACTCCATACAAAAACAGAGTGAGCAAATTATTACTAATCCTGCCTTGTTAGCTCAAAACTTATTCCTTTTCTCTCACACTCAAGGAAGTATAACATAAAGGAAAATGACTTTGATAATCCCAAGCTACTCTAATTTATTTTAAAAAGTAAATAATCTGTAAACTTTGTTATGCCTAGTACAACTTCTTTCATAATTTATTCTGACCTACCCATGTGTTGCAACAGCGTAGTTAAGAATATTGATATAAACATAAGAATCCACAGCTCACAAAAATGTCCATCAGATGAATGCAAAGAATAAAATCATGCTTTATGAATGAAATCATAAACCATTTTGCAATCAAAGTAATAAATGCAGTTCAGAAAAAATATTAATGCACTTCAGTTGGTAATTGCATTTGCCATTATCAAGTGCTCAGTAATATAGTACTTAGCTATTCTAAAGTCACTCAGGTGTGTTAAACAATTAAACATGAGTGAGGAATAGCTTTATTTGGCCTTCTTCAATTATAGAACCATGTATCATGTTCAATGTTTTCTACATCAAGTCCATGAGACAATAGCATATTATTTCATTTTTAAAAGTTTATTAATCCTTTTGATTGACAAATCATAATTGTACACATTATGGGATAAAATGTGATGAAAATATCACATATATATTTATACAATGTGGCATGATCAAATCAAACTAATTAACATATCCATCACCTATAATTTTTTATGGTGAGACATTTGAAATTTACTCTTAGTTATTTTGAAGTACATAATGCATTATTATTGACCATAGTTCCCCTGCTGTGCAATATATCTCAAAACCTATTCATCTTGCACATCTGAAACTGCACACTTTAACATTTCCATCTGTTCTTCCCCAAACATCCCTTTCTCTTATAATCATCATTCCAGTCTCTACTTCTGTGCATCGAAATTTACTAGATTCCACCTATAAGTAAGATCCTGCTGTATTTGTCTTTCTGTGCTTGACTTATTTCACTTGATGTAATATTCTTCAGATTCTCTTGTGTTGTTGCCAATGATGGGATTTTCCTTTTTTTTAAAGGAAAAAAAGTTTGTATAAGACTAAATCTTCTTTATCAATTTGTTCATTCATTGATGAACATTTAGGTTGACACCATATCTTGGCTATTGTGAAGAATATTTCAATGAATATGAATGCAGATATCTCTGCAACAGTGTTGGTTGTTTGTATATTTGATGTATAATCAGAATTGGGATCACTGTGTCATACAGTAATTCTAATTTTAGTTTTTTGAGAAGCATCCATATTGTTTTCCATAATGGCTAATTTATATTCCCACTAACAGTGTACAAGCGTTCCTTTTTCTCAGCATCCTCTCCAACACTTGCTATCATTCATCATTTTATAAAAGCCATTTCAATAGGTGTGAGGTTACATCACATTGTAGTTTCAAACTCCATTTCAGTAGTGATTAGTGACGCTGAGCACTTTTTCATTTCCTATTGGTTATTGGGTGTTTTCTTTTGAGAAATGTCTGTTTAGGTCCTTTGTCCATTTTTTAAATTGGATCACTTGTTTTCTTGCTGTTGAGTTGCTTGGGTTCCTTATATTTTTCAGATATTAACCCATTTTCCCCATTCTGTGGGTTGTCTCCTCTGTGTCACTTCCTTTGCTATATAGGAATCCTTTCTTAGTTTGATGTAATCCCATTTATCTATTCCTGGTTTGTTTCCTGTATTTTTGGTTCTTATCCAAAGCATCATTGCCTAGGCCAGTGTTGGGAAGATCTCTCCCTGTGTTTTCTTCTGGCCATGTTATTGTTTCAAATCTTTAATCCATTTTGAGTTAGTGTTTGTATATGGTGGAAGACACATGTCTGATTTCATTCTTCATGGTGCAGGTATCTCATTTTCCTAGCACCATTCACTGAAGAAACCATTCTTTCAGTATTGTGTGTTCTTGCCACTGAAGCCAAAGGCCAGTTTACTATGAATGTGAGTGTCTATTTCTGGACTTTCTACTCTGTTCAACAATGGTCAATGGTCAATGCGTCTGTTTTTATGACAGTATAATCACAATCACTTTATGATATGTTTTGAAATCAGGAAGTGTGCCCCCACCTTTGTTCTTGGGATCTTTTGTGATGCCATGGGAATTTAAGGATTACATTTTCCATGTTTATGAAAAATGTCATTGGAATTTTGATACAGGTTGCATTGAATCTGTAGATCACTATGGGAAGTATAGACACTGTCACAGTGTTAATTCTTCCAATCCATGAATATATGATATTTTTCCATTTATTTGTGTTTTATTTAATATCTTTCATCAGTATATTACAGTTTTCAATTTATTGTATAGTTTTACCTCCTTGGTTAAATTCATACATAAGTATTTAAAGTTTTTTGTCTTTATAAATGGGATTGTTTTCTTAATTTTTTAAAAAAATCTTTTCCTGTTCCTTTTCTTTCAGTTCATGTGACTTCCAGTAAAGTGACACAAGTGTAAGCAGCAAACGTTTGGATCGTTTTTCTTCCCCCCAGTTTCTTCAGCTACTCTATGCTTTTTAAATAGCTTTGTTTTTTTTTTAAGAGAGGGGGTCAGTGAGAAAGAGAGAGAGAGAGAGAAAATCAATCTTATGTAGTTTTTCATGTGGCTTTCATTGCTCCGACACTTTATTTTGTACGTGGTGCTGGGGTTTGAACTCACATCCTCACATGTGCCAGGCAAGCACTGCAACCGCTGAGCCACCACTTCAGCCTGTACTCTATGCCTTTTGACTGGAGAATTTAATTCATTTGTATTCAAGGTAATTATTGGTAGGTAAGGTCTTGCTATTGTCCTCTTTTTTTTTTTTTTTT